>JAWQFJ010035108.1:0-13376 GCA_034096865.1 Theodoxus fluviatilis | reverse complement strand
GTCAACAAGGAGCTGTGCGCCCGAACATCCTTTGTGTGACCAGAGCTTTGTCACTGCGTATTAACAATATGCAACAGTTCCATCAGTTTTGGAATTGAACTACTCTATGAATATTCTCCGACTTAGAGAAACCTTTCAACACTCAGTACAAACGACCTTAGTTCACAGCTTTCAAAACGGTATCGCTTCTGCAAAACTAAAGTAGACGCGCCAGAGTAAAATGCGAACGATAACTCCAGTCAGGAAAAATCTGGTTAGATTTGAGAAAAGAGCTCGTGAAAAGGTATTCTACTTCATACACATCATTGTGAAACACCTCATCACAACACGGCAATGATTTTCTTGACAGAGTTCGAGCTGAAGGAGAAGAGCGCGACGCCCAGGACCACAGCAGACGACAAGGCAGGACGCCGCAGCAAGCAAACCGTGGCGCCTGAGCAGGCTGGTCGAGGAGGGAAAACTCCCAAGAAGGGGAGACAACTGCAGGACGCAACGCCACTCGCCCGAGATCCAGGGGAGATCATCAACATGATGCAGAAGAAGACTCGGAGTGAGTGTTCGACTCTACCCGTGATGCAGATCCTCATTGCGCATGTGCAAGCGTTGCGTTGTAGAGTTATTTGGCAGCAGACCGTGAAATGAGAAGATACAGTGTAGGGCTTCGTTCAAACGCCCGAGCGACGCAGAACTATTGCTCCCCTAATGTTTGATTCGACCTTTCAGTGATTGTTTCACAGATGTGTTCGTACACAAAACTATTACAGAGTTTAATTTTTAAAATAATAATTTCCCAACAAAAAAGATAAGAATGCACACGCAAACTTTGAAACTAGCCAGCACTCTATGCTAACTTTGTATCAGGTTTGTACGTCGTCGATATATTTTCCATGACTGAAAAACACGACCGAACTATCCACTTCAACGGGGCACAAGCTGCTACTGCACATTTCTAACGCCGTTCCACACACGTAGTAGGCCTACACGAGGCACACGGCGCAGAGAGCATGCACGTTGCAGCACACACACACACACACACACACACACACACACACACACACACTAGCAGTACAGGGCACACGTCATCACCTCGTTCCTGCACTCAGTGCCAGCTGACTTTGCTTCCACCGCCCATGACTCTTGTCAAGAAATACCTTACCGTTAAATACAATCGATTTTTGCAGACAACGTGTCTGAGAAGAACCATAAGAAGTCGTACCCATGCATGAAAAAACGAATGTTCTACTGGAGGAAAAAATGCTTATCCGCTCGTTATTGAACTATATGGAGTTGTTCCACAGATTTTGAGATTTTGCCTCATGTACACTACACTGCAGGATGTCCAGCTTTGTATTTGGCACGCACAAAAAGTGTGGCTAAGGTGACATGGCCACACAAAAAAGGGGGTGAGGGGTGGGGTTAGGTAGTCAAGCCAAAGTTTTATAAGAAGGCCAGGTTGAGACTGCGCACATATGTGTGTACATGCGTGTGTGTGTGTGTGTGTTTGTTTGTGCGAGTGTGTGTGCGCGCACACGCATGTGTGTGTTGGAATACTCTGGAGATGCCACGTAGAATTACGTCCCCTGTGGGGACAGCACGCAGTTCCTTGTTGATCGTCCATTTCTTTGAGGGGTGTTTCTCTTTCTCTCTTTTTACGATCGAAAAAAAGTTTAGAGTCCGCAGAAGAAAGAAAGAATTGGTCGGGTTAGCGTAACCACAACTTTTGGGGGTGGGTGGGTGGGAGTGGGTGGGTGGGAGTGGGTGGGTGGGAGTGGGTGGGTGGGAGTGGGTGGGTGGGAGTGGGTGGGTGGGGGTGGGTGGGTGGGAGTGGGTGGGTGGGGGTGGGTGCGTGGGAGTGGGTGGCTGGGAGTGGGTGGGTGGGCGTAAAAACTCTCTCTTGAGGTGATATCAGAACGAAGTAAGAGTTTACCCAACGTCCAACGGATCTAATAGGGAGAAAGTTTAGATCTCATCATCATCATCATCATCATCATCATCATCATCATCATCATCATCATCATCATCATCATCATCATCATCATCATCATCATCATCATGCCAGCACTACCAAGACATCAGAACCAACAAGGGGACTCTCGTGACCAGGCACTTCAACTTGCCAGGTCACACTATAGCGAACATGAGAGTCATGCCGATCGAGCAGGTGTATTGTGTGCCATCGGATCATCCTCGTAGACTGACGAGGGAGGCTTTTTGGATGACTAAACTGCGTACCACTTATCCTCTTGGTCTAAACACCAAAGAGTAGTTGAGTGATTGGCGGTTTGGATGTTCAGAGGGTACGCTTGTCGGCTTTCGGGGGTGATCCGATGGTCTGGATGTGTGTACTGTGTGTGTAGAGGTGTGTGTGTGTGTGTGGTGTGTGTGTGTGTGTGTGTGTGTGTGTGTGTGTGTGTGTGTGTGTGTGTAGGTGTGGGTGTGTGTATTTGCGTGTGTGTGTATGCACGTGTGTGTGTGTGTGATATGCTGTTTCTTTCTCCAGAATTCTTGGACTTATATTTGCTCATTTTTGTGGACTATCGTGGTAATTAGCCAGCCAGGACATCCAAGACTATAAGAATGTCTTACGTCATAGCACACGTAATTCTTTTTATACGTCATCTTGACGCTATTTTATTCTTTGCTGAAGAAGTTGCCGAAAGGCATCGAAATATTCTAAGAAGTACAAACACGGAAAGTCATCTTGTTTTTTGTTTTCTTTCTCTTTTTTGGAAGTGTGCATCATCATCATCATCATCATCATCATCATCATCATCATCATCATCATCATCATCATCATCATCATCATCATCATCATCATCATCATCATCATCATCATCATTATCATCATCATTATCATCATCATTATCATCATCATCATTATCATCATCCATCATCATCATCATCATCATCATCATCATCATCATCATCATCATCATCATCATCATCATCATCATCATCCATCATCATCCATCATCATCATCATCATCATCATCATCATCATCATCATCATCATCATCATCATCATCATCATCATCATCATTATCATCAGCCTCCCTCTCTGTTTTATCGTCCCTCTGTATCCATGGTGACGTGTGTCTGTGCTGTGTCTGCAGACGACATGCCTGGGAGGCCAGGCTCCACAGCGATGGCCAAGTGGATGTCGGCGCTGCCCAATCAGCGAGGCGGGCCTCGCACGTGACTGCCACAAACTCCACTGCTGTAACACAGCCCAGTGTCTCCTGCTCCGCGTGGTGCCACAACACCTTTCAGGCCTTCTCCAGTAGCTCTGCAGTGGCGGCTTGAAACATGCCATGGTGCCAGCATCAGACACCTGTCTGTACGTGTACAACATGGAGGCTGTGACGTGAAGGCCTGCCTGGGAACACATCTGCGTGTACAGCAGAGCTACATTGCTTCTCACTGAACTGTGATGTCGTTGTTACACGATTGACATACCCACCCCGATCTTTTAGTAAAAGAGAACGACAACCACAGTTCCCTAACTTTCGCAGTCATGAGTCGGCCATTTTGAAAGAAAGGAGTCCCCATATTTTGTGGCATGGAGGCAGTCCCACACATGACCTGTAGGACTTGTAGAGGTCTTGTAGCAACGGTTTTTGTAGACTGAATAGGCCGTGGCTGCTGGACTGCCTCCATACCACAAGTCTTTGAAAATACTATTTCTGGAGAGAGTTCTAGCTTATGACCTATAAATGTGTTTCCAAGAAAAATGACATCATCAAAGAGCAAGCTTTACTTGAATGATGTGAATGCGTAATTTGGCATACCCTAACGTACTGTGCACTAAACAATCATACTTCCACTATTAATTAGAAAGAGACCAACTCAATATGAAAGGACCGAAGTCATGGAGCATTACATAGTCAAGCAGCGAGTTTGGTTGAGACACGAGCAAAGGGAGCTAGTGCGAGCTTTGAGGCCAAATCCAGCATAGCGAGCGTGTTTGGCGAGCTCAAGGATCGGTTCCCACACAGCAAGCACATAGCGAGCGTGTTTGGCGAGCTCAAGGATCGGTTCCCACACAGCAAGCACATAACGAGCGTGTTTGGCGAGCTCAAGGATCGGTTCCCACACAGCAAGCACATAGCGAGCGTGTTTGGCGAGCTCAAGGATCGGTTCCCACACAGCAAGCACATAGCGAGCGTGTTTGGCGAGCTCAAGGATCGGTTCCCACACAGCAAGCACATAGCGAGCGTGTTTGGCGAGCTCAAGGATAGGTTCCCACACAGCAAGCACATAGCGAGCGTGTTTGGCGAGCTCAAGGATCGGTTCCCACATAGCAAGCACATAGCGAGCGTGTTTGGCGAGCTCAAGGATAGGTTCCCACACAACAAGCACATAGCGAGCGTGTTTGGCGAGCTCAAGGATAGGTTCCCACACAACAAGCACATAGCGAGCGCAATCCTCAAACGGTTCGGCGAACCGACTGAACGAGCATAATTATTGCCGTCAAGGGTCACTCGTGTGCATTTTGTTGACCGTTGACAGCAAATAGACCTAAACGGCTTGCGAGCGAATAGCCAATCATTGCATAGCGAGCGTATGACGTAGAACAATTACCATTATGCCCTTGGCTTTTGCTGGTCGTGATGCAGTGGACCAACTGGTGAGTTTGTACCGTGAAATTGAAGTTTTGTGGAACACGTCACCACAAACAGCTCGCTATGTGTGAATCGGTCGATTCGCCTCCAGGCAGAGCGACGAATGCGCGAGGTCACTGTTCGATGACCACGCACGCATCATTCTCGCTGTGTGCTCGCTATGTGGGAAATGGCGTCTACCCACTCAAGTTCACAACTGTGTGACGTCAGATACTCGAGTATCTCGTGTGCACGTCACGATGCGTTTCTTCTGCTCCATGGCGCGACAGTGCTTTGCTGCGTCACTGAACCCACTCATGGATTTCCATCGAGATCAAGGGCGACGTGATGACGTCCATGGCACGGAGCATGACTTTGGACCGGCAGTCAACCATTTGGACCTCCAAAGCGCTCCTGGAATGACGCCAGGTGTCGGGCTGCCAGGAGGAGTCTGTGGCTTCAACATTGGACTCTGCCTCAGCTACGGCTTGTCCACAGTGACATCAGCTCCGAGTGTCGGTGTTGGGGTTTTGCCTGGATGCCATGTCATGCTCCCTCTACAAAAACCTCAACAGGTCCTTGTCCATGAACTCAAAGTGTGAGCGCCAAATGACATGCTTTTCATATTTAAAGAGGCACACATTCCCGAACATCCCAGATGTAATGCTCTCAGTGGACATTTTCAAAATCTGTATCGTGCCCTTGGAAGCAATGACGTGGAGGTCGAGTCCAGTAATGACACAAGACAGCCAACTAACGAGCAGCTGCATGTATGTCTTCATGGAATCCGTTGCAATGAAGATTTAGAATACTACTATTTGAACGAGTGAATGATTTGTACTGTATACAACAACCGTTCAAAGTTGCAGAATGACGTACATGGGAATTTCACGTCATACATTCTCTGCAGATTTGAGATTTCGTCACCTCTGGCGCCCAATCTCTGCTTCATCGGCAGTCAAAGACGTTTAAATGAAATAAATTCTCACGCACGTCAATTTGCTTTTTTGGACGCCTAGAAGCTCTGAAAGAACGTCACATTTCGTACTTGTGTGCAAACGACACCGAGGAAAGTCCACCTCGCTGGACCCTGAACAGTGTGTCGAGCATGCGCGAGATCCATAAAAAATAAACTGAGATGGAGCTCAGCAAAGTGAGTCTTCTTTGTTGGTTGTGGTATTTCGCATGGCAATACATATATGTGTAGTTGTGGTTTAGGTAACATGGCCGGGGAAAAAAAGTCGGTAGGTCGGTTTGAACTTTTTTCTTTCCATTTTGTTCTCTTTAGAAGAGGACATATTGAACATAAACCAAACTTTCATTAACTGAAAAAGCTTTTTTTAAACCAACATAATTAGTGGGTTCCTTGAGTCCTCATAGGGCAGGGAAGATGGAGCAGCACGCACTATGTTATTTACCTTCATTTTTTGTTGTTGGTACGATAGAAAGAAAGAAAAACACGTTTAGGGCCGTTACCGTAACCACAACAGTTTTTGTTGTGTTTTCTGCCTATCAAAATCAAATCAGAACCAGACATATGCCAACATTGAGTGAGACATATGATCGAAGCCACTTGTTGCCTCCAGTTACTTGGAGCCCATGGCTGCTGAGGCGGCTACCAGGGGTGGCTATAAGCAGCCAGGGGCGGCTACCAGAGGCGGTTACAAGGGGCGGCTACCAGGGGCGGCTACCAGCAGCCAGGAGCAGCTACCAGGAGCAGCTACCAGGAGCAGCCACCAGAGGCGACTACCAGGGGCGGCTACCAGCAGCCAGGGGCGGCTACCAGAGGCGGCTACCAGCAGCCAGGGGCGGCTACCAGGGGCAGCTACAAGCAGCCAGGGGCGGCTACCAGCAGCCAGGGGCGGCTACCAGCAGCCAGGGGCAGCTACAAGCAGCCAGGGGCGGCTACCAGGGGCGGCTACCAGCAGCCAGGGGCGGCTACCAGGGGCGGCTACCAGCAGCCAGGGGCAGCTACAAGCAGCCAGGGACGGCTACCAGCAGCCAGGAGCAGCTACAAGCAGCCAGGGGCGGCTACCAGGGGCGGCTACCAGCAGCCAGGGGCGGCTACCAGCAGCCAGGAGCAGCTACCAGGAGCAGCTACCAGGAGCAGCTACCAGGGGCGGCTACCAGCAGCCAGGGGCGGCTACCAGCAGCCAGAAGCGGCTACCAGAGGCGGCTACCAGCAGCCAGGGGCGGCTACCAGCAGCCAGGGGCGGCTACCAGCAGCCAGGGGCAGCTACAAGCAGCCAGGGGCGGCTACCAGCAGCCAGAGGCGGCTACCAGAGGCGGCTACCAGCAGCCAGGGGCGGCTACCAGCAGCCAGGGGCGGCTACCAGCAGCCAGGAGCAGCTACCAGGAGCAGCTACCAGGAGCAGCTACCAGGGGCGACTACCAGGGGCGGCTACCAGCAGCCAGGGGCGGCTACCAGAGGCGGCTACCAGCAGCCAGGGGCGGCTACCAGCAGCCAGGGGCGGCTACCAGGGGCAGCTACAAGCAGCCAGGGGAAAGGGAGGGCATCAGTGCAGGGTCAGATTGCGAAGATCTAGCACCGCGGTCAAATCTCCCTGAAAGATCAAAGGTAGTCTCACGAAGAAAATGGAAGTCCCTGGCGCGGAGACATCCAGACACTAACTTTCAAGGGTCAGGGTCTTGGGTGCGTATTCTTTATCTGGAGTAGTCATCAGGACGCGTGCGGCAAACACTAAGTAATGTAATGAATAAATGTTTGTTTTGGACGGCTTTATCATGACAACTGAACGAATTATGTGTGACACATGTCCAATCGTCAGGGTCTCACGCTGTCCACGTATCGTACGGCCTTGGACAATAGATTCCAATCATGAGGCAATTGAATTTTTACAAGCATATGGACTTAGGAATTGAGCATGACTCATTTTGCAATGATCGATCACATATCGTTTGGGAACCGATCTTTATATTTCACTCCTGGGTCAAGTTGGACGCCTGCCTACAAGTCCCTTGTCTCTGTGACGATCTGCATATTTTATGGAAATCGCCAGTAATGACTTCGTCTCAATGCTTTGACAAAAAGCATGTCCCTTTTTCTGTTGTTTTTTCTAAGTCGACAAAACGCCTTACACAACAAACGTAACTAAAAGTGGAGAAGATTCCTCACGCAATAAAGCACACGCACACTGCCAGCACATGCAAACTTGGCCCCTTCAAATCTGTGCGCACTTAATGAATCAAAGATGGCTAATGAAGCATTGACACGTCTAAACTTAATGGACCCTCATAAAATGCCTAGATTCGAAAGTATTTCCCCATGAAAAGTACCCACTGCCTGCTGAAAGGAAGGCAGGTCTACATGTAGTTCATGCCACATATCTGCACTTCGATCTTTCTCGTGTTCTACATCGGCACCGTTGAAATCTGAGTTGAGGAAATACGAAATAAAAGACCAAAAACCTTATCGTGATGCATGAATTGAGCAGGCAGGTAGTTTTACCTCAGTTTTCACCAGGTTTTTTCTTTAAACTCCTCGTCCATAAAATACGTCTTCAATCTTCAGCAAAGGTCGCTCAACCCACTCAAGCTCACGTCACTGCATGGAAGACCTGTCGAAATTCGAGACCATTTGATCAGTCTGAAATGTTTTCTCCATTTCTTGACCAGTTTTTCTGCACGTAGGTGTAACAATTCCCGTCTTCTCGCCCTCGCTCTCTGTAGAACAGGCATTTTTGTGTCGATGACGTCACCAGACCAAGGGGCGGTACTCGCTGAAACGGCTCTCGCGGTAGCGGAGGCGAATAATTCTCAGGGGGAGCAACACGCAATTACAAGATGGATGAGCAAAAAATGGGTCTTGCAAGGTTGCTGCCTGAAGAGAGCTGAGAAACACTCCATATCGGTGGCACTAAACAAACCCACTCCTTTCATTCGGTCTCCTGCCAGGAGGCGAATAAGGAAGAGGCAAATGACCTGGGTCGATCAACATTCAAATATTCCGTGGCAGAAATAACATGAGCTTTTTCTTCCTTTCCTGTCATTTCCTGTCATGACATTCACGCGGAAAACCTCTTCACAAAGCTCCACAAACTGTCGTTCCCTGCCCTGAATGGCACGGGCAATATTCTTCTGCCCAGCACACTGAATGCTCGATCACCTTTTCATTGCAAAGTGGCAAGAGACAGATTGCACATGACAAGAAGTACCGCCCCTGTGAATGACACCATTAACGCTCCCTCTTACGGCAGAAAGGCCTCGCTTTGGGAAAGAGCTTTGACTTCCGACGAGGCATGGCTTGACCACTTAGGGTAAATAGTACACAGCAAGGAATTCGCCCACAATTCTAATCAAGCGTGTAACGAAGACTTCACTGAATCCCTCATTCTCTTTATCGCATGTGAGTCATCGTAGTGCGAAGACCTGCTCTCAATCGTGAAAAGCAGAAAGCTGAAGTGGTACGGTCACGTGTCAAGAGGCAGTGGGCTGGCCAAGACCATCCTGCAAGGTACCGTACCAGGTGTGAGAAGGAGAGGCCGGCAGAGAAAGAGGTGGGAAGACATCATCAAAGAGTGGACAGGCTTGACCTTTGCTGACTCACAGCGAGCCACAGAGGATAGAGATCGATGGAGGAAGATTGTCCGAAAGTCATCAGTGGTGCCTCAACAACCCATCTCAGGGTTAAGAGACTGAACTGAACTGAACTGAGTCACCGTGGTGCATAGTTTTATCTCAGTATGAGTTAGGTTAGTTGATTGATGGGAAACTGTAACAGCCCAAAAGTAAGCAAAGACTTGTTCTTATTCTTCACTGCGAGAGTCAGGGCACAGCTATCCCAGAAACAAAATGCTAACGCAGCAATCGCTAGCGTCTAGCGGCTACAGAGGCGCGTTTCCTTTCGAACGGTATCAACACTGTTCAAAGGCGAGCGCTCACGACGAGCGCCCGCGGGGAAAGGTTCACGTATGAAACAGGCTTTGGGCTTCGCACCAAGACTTTGTCCCATCGACTTCGTCACGAGTCCACCAAACGCCCTTTTCAGGGCCACCTCACAAATCTCGAAAGAAAACAGAAGTCTAGGCTGGTCACCTTGACCCTCTAGTACATCTTTGGGTCCAATCCCGGCACCCCGCTTATCTACCAGATGCAAGTATACCAGTTGAGAGAGACGGGATATATATATATATATATATATATATATATATATATATATATATATATATATATATATAGAGAGAGAGAGAGAGAGAGAGAGAGAGAGAGAGAGAGAGAGAGAGAAAACTGAACTGAACTGAACTGAACTGAACTTTCATCGAAGGCCGACTGCCCATTTGCATGGATCGCAATACATAGCATTCATTCGAGTGCCTTCTAAATTTCATTGGCTCTAAACATCGTGTTGCATTCTGCTATTACTCCAGCAGCCTGATAGAGAGAGATGATATGAGAGAGAGAGAGAGAAAGAGAGAGAGAGAGAGAGAGAGAGAGAGAGAGAGAGAGAGAGAGAGAGAGAGAGAGAGAGAGAGAGATCTGAAGACCATTAGAAGATGAACAATATTTGTTCAGATAAGAACCTATAAATAAGAAAAAAACCACACGACTAACACCAAAATCAAAGGCTTTTGGGCATACGCCCTTCTTCAGTGAATGATACAGAAACAGAAATGATGCAACACGTTACGTAAAAAAACTTTAGAATGACATGACGTAGGCACTACAGAACTCCCCCCCCCCTCCTCTCTCTCCCTCTCTCTTCAGATAAGAACCTATAAGATACACGAATGAATAAAGATCAGATAGACAGACAGACAGCCAGACAGAGAGACAGACAGACAGACAGACAGACAGACACATCAGACAGGATACATGGATGGATGGAGCTTAAGGACCTATCAGCCTTATAGGCCATATAAGGCCACAACGTTCATAAAAGACACAAACTTTCATCAATATATGAAAAATAATTCGCGACAGTGCATTCTAGTACAATTCACTGAACAGTTGCATAAATTATATTCAAAACTGTGAAAAAGGTTCGAGTTGCTCACATAAGATTTCCGATCACAAGAAATCACAGGAGCTGTTAGAAGATCAGACAGACAGACAGACAGACAGACAGACAGACAGACAGACAGACAGACAGACAGACAGAAAGGAAGGCAGGCAGGCAGGCAGGCAAGCAGTCAGGCAGGCAGGCAGACAGACAGACAGACAGACAGACAGACAGACAGACAGACAGACAGACAGGCAGGCAGGCAGGCAGACATACAGACAGACAGACAGACAGACAGACAGACAGACAGGAAGGCAGACAGACAGGAAGGCAGGCAGGCAGGCAGGCAAGCAGTCAGGCAGGCAGGCAGACAGACAGACAGACAGGCAGGCAGGCAGACAGGACGGCAGGCAGGCAGGACGGCAGGCAGACAGACAAACAAATGGACGGACGGACGGACAGACAGACACACAGACGGACAGACAGACAGATACACAGACAGACGCACAGAGAGACAGACAGACAGACAGACACACAGACAGACACACAGACAGACACACAGACAGACACGCAGACAGACATTCGGACAGACAGACCCTAAAGGGTACTCGTATTGGATTTGGGAAATACACCTGTCTTACCGAAGCCTTCCTTGCTATACACGAGACGTGTCCACCTACAGTGCACTTTAAACATGATAAGAGGGATGTAATCATCTACAAGGACACTTCAGAGCAAACTCAAAGCAAACTTTAATACACCTGAGGCTTGTTCAGTGGGGCGAGCGCTCGCGAATGCTCAAAGTGCTCGTCTCTTGGATAGAGACCTTCTGCTAGTGGAAGTAGTAGAAGAAGTAGTAATAGTAGCGATAGTAGTAGACTGCCAGCAGCGTCCTCTGCTCCTCCAAAGCCCTCTGTACAGGAGGCGAGCACCACGAAACGTCACTAACATTGGATGCCTGCGAACTCTCAACTGCGGCCACTAGGAATTGCCAGCAGACGCTCTATATGATCATGTGCAACATGTAATATGAGGTCAAACCCGATGACGTCAAACTTGTGACAACACATTGGCAATGAAGACAGACTTTGTCAAGGATGGATGGATGGATGGATGGATGGATGGTGTTTTACGGCCTATCAGCCTTTCTATGTTATGTAAGGCCATTACGCACGAAAATCGCTTGAACAGTTTAGAGTAAACTCGAATCAAGTCACGGTGTCTCTAGTTATTCGCCTCTTACGAATCGCGTAGGAAGACGCAGTAGGTCAATTCTCACTCCGAACCCACTGCGGGACTTTGTCAAGGACCTCAGTAGCTCTGGTCAGAGCACTCGACGCTCACCGGGAGGTTGCGGTTTCGGTGTCCGCCGGAGACCTGAAACTTTTGTATGTCTTTCCCGTACAGGGTGTGTGGTTCTGTATTGGGAACGTTGTTCCCCATCTCGCAAACGGAGTTGCGTTTTTATATGAAGCTTTGAAAGCTGAGCATTGAAGTGACCTTGTTGTCTCGTGAGCAGTATCTCTGAAAGGCCTTCACACCGCTACCAACTGCGGGGACCCTGGCACAGCGTCGTCCCTGGTGCACAGTCTTCGTTACACGCATGATTAGAATTGTGGGCGAATTCCTTGCTGTGTACTATTTACCCTAAGTGGTCAAGCCATGCCTCGTCGGAAGTCAAAGCTCTTTCCCAAAGCGAGGCCTTTCTGCCGTAAGAGGGAGCGTTAATGGTGTCATTCACAGGGGCGGTACTTCTTGTCATGTGCAATCTGTCTCTTGCCACTTTGCAATGAAAAGGTGATCGAGCATTCAGTGTGCTGGGCAGAAGAATATTGCCCGTGCCATTCAGGGCAGGGAACGACAGTTTGTGGAGCTTTGTAAAGAGGTTTTCCGCGTGAATGTCATGACAGGAAATGACAGGAAAGGAAGAAAAAGCTCATGTTATTTCTGCCACGGAATATTTGAATGTTGATCAACCCAGGTCATTTGCCTCTTCTTTATTCGCCTCCTGGCAGGAGACCGAATGAAAGGAGTGGGTTTGTTTAGTGCCACCGATATGGAGTGTTTCTCAGCTCTCTTCAGGCAGCAACCTTGCAAGACCCATTTTTTGCTCATCCATCTTGTAATTGCGTGTTGCTCCCCCTGAGAATTATTCGCCTCCGCTACCGCGAGAGCCGTTTCAGCGAGTACCCCTTGGTCTGGTGACGTCATCGACACAAAAATGCCTGTTCTACAGAGAGCGAGGGCGAGAAGACGGGAATTGTTACACCTACGTGCAGAAAAACTGGTCAAGAAATGGAGAAAACATTTCAGACTGATCAAATGGTCTCAAATTTCGACAGGTCTTCCATGCAGTGACGTGAGCTTGAGTGGGTTGAGCGACCTTTGCTGAAGATTGAAGACGTATTTTATGGACGAGGAGTTTAAAGAAAAAACCTGGTGAAAACTGAGGTAAAACTACCTGCCTGCTCAATTCATGCATCACGATAAGGTTTTTGGTCTTTTATTTCGTATTTCCCCAACTCAGATTTCAACGGTGCCGATGTAGAACACGAGAAAGATCGAAGTGCAGATATGTGGCATGAACTACATGTAGACCTGCCTTCCTTTCAGCAGGCAGTGGGTACTTTTCATGGGGAAATACTTTCGAATCTAGGCATTTTATGAGGGTCCATTAAGTTTAGACGTGTCAATGCTTCATTAGCCATCTTTGATTCATTAAGTGCGCACAGATTTGAAGGGGCCAAGTTTGCATGTGCTGGCAGTGTGTGTGTGCTTTATTGCGTGAGGAATCTTCTCCACTTTTAGTTACTGTT
>JAWQFJ010035107.1:40000-42069 GCA_034096865.1 Theodoxus fluviatilis | reverse complement strand
GTCCCGACGAAAGCCATTGTCAACAGTCTGATTGGATGTAACAGACCCGTAGAGGATCGAATGGAGATCTGACATTGCTCGTTGTACTGCTGCGTGCGGACTGTGGTGAGTGCGGCGAGGAACCTTATGAAAGGACGAGTAGGAGTCAATTGGTCACTATGCCACGGCGGCTGGAGTAAGAGTTATCATGTCTTGAATAGTTCTGGCAGTAGCTTTCTTGGTTCTGTCTAAATTAGTTTGTCATGCGGAAGGATGGGTTTGTGTGAATGTGAACAAGAATCTGGCAAGGTTTAAGGCTTCGAAAGAAGATGCTCTTGCCACGAGAAATGGTCGCAGAACGGCGTTATTGCTCCGTTCACTGAGTGTGACAGGGTCTTTCTTGCATGTTGAAAACTACTACTACTACTACACCACAAACACGCGCACACATACATGCACAGAGAGAGAGAGAGAGAGAGAGAGAGAGAGAGAGAGAGAGACAGAGAGAAACAGAGAGAGACAGAGAGAGCATCCAAGCTCCGACACTTAAACCTGTGGTACACATTCATACAAACATGTAAACATGCGCACACATACAAAAAAAATACATCAAGACATTGATTAGTTTACATGGTTTAATTAGATGCAGTGTCATTTTCGGTACATACAAAGAGCATGTTTGTCGACATATTTTGTCCAAATTTGAGGCCAATACATGGTATGAGGCACAATAACATTCCAGACAAGCCACGCATCCAAGTATTAAAAAATTATGTCTGTACACAAGGTGATGATACAGTATACGATCTTTTCTCAAAACGCACTGCACTTATATTCTTAGAATACACGCAGCAACAATATTCGACAATATCTCGCCGTCCTTATGTCCACTCCTTTTCATCATTTAAACCTCCCTCTCTCTCTCTCTCTCTCTCTCTCTCTCTCTCTCTCTCTCTCTCTCTCTCTCTCTCTCTCTCTCACTCACTATTTCACTCGCATGCATACACACAAGCGCGTACACGCATGCACGCACGCACACACACACACACACACACACACACACACACACGTGGACATGTACACGTATGTACATGCGAAGACGCATAAATGGGAATGTCATCCATGGACACACCAGTAAGTACAAACACACTTAAACGCATGGAAACTGCGTCCAAACTCACAGGTAGACCTACGGTACAGCGCACAGTCATTGTACAGTGGCAAGAAGTGTGTGTATTCTTTGGAGCTAATACACAGTCAAGACATTTCCATATTTGTGGTCATGTTAAAAAAATGTACATGAGTGAAATATACACATTTGAATGGACCTCTTATTTCCTGTCGGTTCAAAATCCGAATCGAATTCATCATCCTAAGGCACTAATCGAACATACTGAAGCTCGTCGATGTACACTTAGGATCAGCACGTTCTAGTTCCCTGTCTTCTAAATTATTGGAATGTGCAATTTACTGTTTTTTAATAAGTATGTCAACATCTTCTCAGAGACCGGCCAATTCCGCTTGGAGTCCTCGCTGTACCCAGGGCACCTCGGTCAAAGGTCAAAGATGGCTGCAGAAGACTCCTCGCAATGTGGTCCAGACGAAAACGTGCACAGAAATATAGTGCTGCGCTGTCCTCACTTCCCGTGAAACTGTCTCACAGTCGATGCATCACCGTCAGGCTTCAAGTGCATTGTCATCTTCGCACTTGTTCAATGCCCGACAGGTTTTTCTTGTAGCTGTCAATACAGCGCAAATCATGATTTATCCCCTCTGTCAGGGCCCGCGACACTGTCTATACGAGATAGTAGAGATAGAATTGTCCAAAGGCTCTCGATTAAATGGTGGCAGCGAGTCGGAATTATTTCCCGCCATCTATTGGTAGAAATGCAAGTTCCCACAGGGTTGCCATGGCATCAAACAATAAACCTTGCTCGAAAGACGACAATCAGTCCAGTCCGGAGTGCACAAAGGATAAATATTTTTGAGTTGCCGAGGCCATTGACAGGGTAGAAACGCATCTATTGAGATGGCGCGTGCATATAATTATTGGACAATTTCGTCTCCAGCAACTGGGAATTTGGGCCATG
>JAWQFJ010035107.1:17500-35000 GCA_034096865.1 Theodoxus fluviatilis | reverse complement strand
CAGACGGGCAGACGGACAAAACAACAAGCAGGCAGGTGAGTAGGCAGGCACACAGACGGGCGGAAATACAGGCAGGAAGACAGACAAAGAGACAAACGGAAATATAAAAAGCAAGTCCGTGGACAGGATTGCAGACAACAATGCGGGCACATAGGCAAATTGATAGGGAGACAAACCACACAAACCAAAACCGGAGATGGGTGGGTCTCTGGAAATGAACGCATCAAATTTTAAGATCAACCCTCGTGCCAGAGGGTTTGAATCAGCCGAACAGGATGAGACCGAAACGGCACAGTGGTCATCAAAAACGGGAACGCCGTGGGCACTTGCACAGGCGAATATTAGAAACGTCCTTGACAAAATTAGGCCCGTGCGTGCTTTGCTCGCTGTCTGGTTGTCCTGGTGCAGGAGACCAGACTGATTTCACTAACGTAATTTGACGGGCAGTCATGCTTGACGAGTGTGGCCACTGCAGATAGTGACTGGCCATTCGATACTCACTTCAGTCTGTCATCGATCAGTGGCACGACCTGACCAGCCATCGATCGCCACACGGCTTCCTGCACGACACCGGATCTGTCTCCGTGTCCAGGGCTTTGTATTTGTATCGATGCCAATGTAGGTCAACCACACGGCTACGAAAATGCCTGGACTGAGTGGGTTTGGAAGTAGTGAAAGCTTTGGGACATTTGTGTGGCATGAGTGTGTGTGCGTGTGTGTGTGTGTGTGTGTGTGTGTGTGTGTATGTGCGTGCGTGCGTGCGTGCATGCGTGCGTGCGTGTGTGTGCGTGCGTGCGTGCGTCTTTTTGTCTGTATTGCTCTGTGAGTATGCGCGTGCGCATGTGCACGCCCTTCTGTCTGTCCCACGCACACATAATTGTAAACATAAATACACAAACATATATGCGCGCATTAAAACGCACAGACACACACCATACACATACGCACGCACGCACACACACACACACACACACACACACACACACACACACACACTTTTTTGGTTCTTTTCCCGTATTATAAAACAACCTAATCCCGCAATGCGTTTACTTATGTAAGACGGGGGAGGGAGTAGTGTGCATGCATGTGTGTGTGCGTGTGTGTGTGTGTGTGTGTGTGTGTGTGTGTGTGTGTGTGTGCATTAAGTGTTTTAATGCTCTGTATAGCACCCTAGAGTATAATTCAATTTAGGCATAAACATTTAAACAGTCATCTAACAATTTCAGTTTGTTTCTTTAAGAAAAGACACGTTCTCTCTCTTCAAACTATCAGTTTGACCAGTGTCATTTAGACGTGTTTATTTTGATGATTACATTGTTTGCTCATAACGCATCGATATTTGTTTTCTTATGTTTGATTTTAAATGTATCCACTCAGATTATTGTTGCTTCACGGTTGTGAAGGCTATTTGTCGTCATGTCCTTTGTCAGCAGACAAAGCATTTTATTTCTTGCACCTTTATCTTGGGAGAAGGAAATGTGTTCAAGAAAACTTTACGGTTTGGTTCGAAGTGAGATCATTACTTGAACTATAAGCCGTTCATGTTTTTTGAATGCACATCCACCATTGCAGACAAAGTCCACCCACACACTGTCACACAAGTGTCAACTAGAAGTACCCTTCAAAGTTTGGATGCGATGAAATCAGGTTTGCATCCCATCAGAAACAGCTTCGGGAATGTTTGCTGGAGAAAAACATCCTTAAACGCTGCATTAAAGCCAGGAATTTTCAACTTTGTCACGTTTGAAATAAGAAGTAGAGAGGAGATAAGAGGCAGAATCTGCCATTTCCTCGAGCTATTTCCAGAATAATTGATTTGCATCTCCCACGCATTCAGTAACATTATGCAAAAAGAGAGAAATAATACTTGTTGACAAAACCCATACCCAACACATTTATTGTGCAATATTTCATAATTTAAAAAATTATGAGATATATTAAAATCTTACAATTGATCATTTAAAAGCGTTATTCTTCGCTTGGTCTTCATAAAGTTTTCCCAAACCCCCTGTGTATGTGCCTACATGACTGCATGTTATTGTCCACATGTGTAGCTTCGGGCCTAACTG
Source organism: Theodoxus fluviatilis (assembly GCA_034096865.1). Lineage (NCBI taxonomy): Eukaryota > Metazoa > Mollusca > Gastropoda > Cycloneritida > Neritidae > Theodoxus > Theodoxus fluviatilis. Next base: position 32,931 of record JAWQFJ010035107.1, on the reverse strand, counting down.
ACGAGTCACTGCTCACGACAGTACATGTCCGTTTAAGTGTGCTTCGATCGTTATGAATACTAAGACCAGTAGGACGACGTAAATACTCAAATTTAGAATTGCGTCATATCTATAAATACACACTACATTTTGTATTCTTATGTAGATCATTCTGTTTACCAAACAGCATGTCTTTCCGATCCGAAAGCAATGACTTCTAATGTTTACGCTTGTGTTGTACCAGGTTCTTTTAGTCCTTTACTGTCGTTCATCCCGAAACAGAACGAATGATCCCAAAACGTGACTTTATGTTTAAGAGGAAACGTGAAACGTCACACACACACACACACACACACACACACACACACACACACACACAAACACACGCACGCACGCACGCGCGCACACACACACCTCTTTATTTTTTTGACATAATGATACATGTATACGTCGAAAACAAACAGAACTTTTTTCTCTAAATGGAAACAATGCAAGTTCGTAAGTCGCGCGAGTTCCTTGCGTGCCTACTTTCAATGAAGAAAGTCTCATATTTGGAGAATGTGTGCGAGAGTATAACTATTGGTTAGCTTTGAAAACAGAGTGCCATCATATACAAAACATTGTAGAGCAATACGCCTAAAAATGCCCGAACCGAATGAAATTCAACCTTGGAAACAACATAGTTTTTGTGGAGGATTTCGGTACTGGGTCACGCAGGTGAAAAGGGTTTACTAAGTATTACATTCTTTTCTGAGAGTTCGAAATACAGCCTGATTTCTTTCTCTCTAAAAAGTTATGTTTGCTCAGGATCATGGGCTCGCCTATGAGCAACGCCTTGCATTCGACAACTGTCGCTTCATTCATGCGTACACCCAGCATGAAAAGGCATTTTCCTTCCTCGTCGAGTACTGTTACTTCTTGAAGTGGGAGAAGAGAGGTGAGCCTACCCCACCCTGGAGAAAATAAAGGTACGTGTGAATGCATCAAAGACACATTGTAGTACAATGAGTGTGATTCTGGTTCTCTGTTTTATGTTCATCATCAGCTACCTGGGAAGGATATATTGACCTAGTCATCAAGGGGCACAGCATACACGGTCTGAGAAACAAGATGCAGTTTTACCCTTATCTTTACTTTTACTCTACGTGATACTCGCTTTGCGGGTTTTTGCGAGGGACCCGAAATCACACCGTGACTGCGACGTCAGCAACATCACCAAAGAATGCCTGCGTTGGGCTCGGAGTCATTCTTGTTTGAGCTCAACGCCTGCGGGTTGGGGGTAAGAATAGACCCACCACATCTTCCTGTGAGATTCGTAAAATGCGAAGATTTAGGGAAATCGAGACTTGACTTGCTCTTATTCTCACCATCTCAAATGAATGTCGTAATCAACGGCAAAGGCTGATAGGACGTGAGACCTTATTTATTCACGCTTTCATTCATTGTTCAAGCTCTGTGCCACACTGTGACACACGAGGAACTGGCATTCATTCTGGCTACAGTGAGAGTCCAGTGGAAACTATATTATCTAAACACATCCATTCTTGTGTAAGAGCTGGCACCCACTAAACATCGAAAACATATAACAATACCACAACATAATCCATTTGTTTGATATTCCATTTATCATCAAATCTATGCCTTTAGCACGGACAATTACTCGAGGAAAACGAAGCTGAAAATGGTGTATTTTCCGCTAAAAAATACTGCCACACTACAGGATACTTTGTAACCACTAGGGACATCCCCCTCCCCGCCTCCAACCCGCCATCCCCGGTATAAGAGTTCTATGAGTTGGGGGTAGGAACTGACCCACCGCATCCCCCGAGGCGATTCGTAAAGAGGCAAATGAATAAGGAAATGATGGCTTGACTTTCTCTTACTGTACTCTTTCTCGTGATTTTTCGTAATCAATTGCCTTAGATAGGCTATAAAGGCTTATAGACCGTCAAACTATCCATCCACCCATGCCGCCTTACGGTAATATTGACCTGGGTCACCCTACTGGGTCTCTGCAGACGCACAGATTCTTAAACGTTGTATACGTGGTCCTCTCTGTTTGTCAAAAATTAGCCTGTCAAGCTGAAAGTGGGCAATTACATTTGGCGTATTTTCACTTTCAAAGAGGAGCTGAGGCCTGGAACAAAGTGCCTGGCAATTCTTCGTTTGCGTTTACTTGCTGAAGCAAAAAATGTAACGTGCTACAATAGTGATTGAGCAATAATCGACTAAAACAACGCAAACGTAGTAAGCGTGACTAGATGACAAAAGTTGCAATGTTTTCCAGAATTATTTCTGGCTCTTTTGAGAACGTCATATAGTCATGAGAAGAGCCCCGCCCCCCCCCCCCCCCCCGCCCCCCCACCCCCACCCCGCACCCCCCTCAAGGTGACTCAATGCCAAATAGTTAAGCGACGAAAGATTGCGTGGGTGCAGCTTTCATGCACTTCATTTGTGCCAAGTCTACGAGGATGAGTGCATGTATTACGATCTTTTTCATCATTTCACTGCCGTCACTTCATCTCTGAGAATGGAAGGATCTCGAATACGACGCACAGTTTTTGTCATTTCAAGTAGGTATTATGGCTTTGATTCAACGTGCCTGGGCGTGCATGTTTGTCTTGTAAGAATACAGATATAGTGTTTTAAAAGACCTGCCATTCACGTATAATGTGCAGAGCAATCATTGCAAATCATGCGCATCGTCGCACTATGTCCTTTTCTGTTTATAGAACGTAATAACATTGTTTTACGATGTACGGCAGACCGCAAACCCGGACTATAAATAAAACGCCTTCTTTCAAAATTCACTCATCACGAATGATCTTACCACTACAATGAGCTGCAAAACAAAACTATACAAAATGGCGAGAGGCGGTGGAATGAAATTGTCTCTTTGGTGTGTAGGAGGATGAGAATAGGATATAGAGACCTGTTCCGATGACTGTAGTTCAATGTGCTATCTCTTATCTGTTCCCATCCTTGTATATATATATGTTGTCTTCGACTTCTATTGTGGTGGTTTAAAGCACATCGAATTTTACCATTTCTTCATGTAATGTATCATGTACTGTCTGTAATATTGAATATAAAGCTAGTGTTTATCCTTATCAATCATCTCATATATGGCAACCTGCACTCCATGAGTTCCAACCAGTAATATTCAAAGAAAACAATGAATAAGTATCTGCTTTAATTGGCACCATAAATATTTCACTGGCCATTCATTTATACACGAATCACTTTTGGAATTCATTCATTGGCTTAGAATGTGCTTTGACTAACACACTTTCCAATGGAGTGAAGTTTGTCATATGGGACTGTTCATTTACGACTCAAACAGTTGTTAGAACCTGTTATGTCAGCACACTTTTGCCTTCGCTGGGAACCACAGGTCCCAGCAGAGACCCATCTTTAAGTTAGAAATTCCGTCTGCTCTCGCGGAAGTCCTCGCAGAGGCTATTAAAGCCAGAACAGGACGGAGGCCACAGAGAGGTCATCCCAGCAGGCAGTAGCCACTTGCTGCGCTGTCTGTTATCATGAATAAAGATGGAGAAATTTGATGCCACATCTTCTTGTCTGCTGATTCCTTGGAGGGAGTGAAGGGAGAGAGACACGTACACCGTCTCTACACTCTCTGTTCGAGCCACGCCACACTCAAGCCACACAGCACCATACTTCAGGTATTTTAGGCATCGCGTTGTTATTTGGGGAATGAAAAACTTGTCCTTTGCGCGTTTTTGCGTTTTCCATTGCCCTCGCCGCCTCTACATCGTTCAGTCTCAACGAATGACACTCGTTCTTCGGAGAGAAAAAGCGCTGAAATCTATTCTGTGAGAGGTTATGGAAATATCGTGCAACACTGTCGTAGGTATGCAGGGCAAGGAGTCACGCCATCAGTCTCGTGCGATGGGGACACGCCTTCCTTCACACAAAGATCGATTGGAATTTGGCGCCCAAAGCCTTCTGTGAATGCATCGGCCCTTTGAGCCCTCCATGCATTCCGTGAGGTCACGATTGACGCCTGAAGGCAGGGCAGAAATCGGCACGTGGAGAGGAGGGGGGTGAGGGTGGAGGGGGGAGAGGTGGGGGGGGGGGGGGGATGGAGGTTATGGTGGGATGGAGTTGGGGGGTGGGATGGAGGTGCTGGGTGGGATGGAGGTGGGGGTTGAACATGGGTGGGGATAGGGTACACGTGAGGTAGTGCTCTGATATACGCATGGATTTTTTAAACATTGAGAAACAGAAAAAGGAAGAAGGCATAGAAAGGCAGGTGCAAAGAAAGGAGTGGAAGGCAGACAGGCAGACAAGCAGACAGACAGGCAGACAGGCAGGAAGGCAGAGAGACAGACATTCATACAGACAGGCAGGCAGGCATATATAAAGACGGGACACAGAGTACCACACAGACACTCAGTCACACAGAGAAGTGCCAAGACAGACACAGACGTACGCACTCCGAAGGGGAGGAGCGGAGAGGGGAAGAGGAAGACGAAGAAATGGATCTAACCATTCAGCATAGACTCTCCCTCTCACATCAGTACCTAGAACCACACTGAGATATGTCCACCCCCTACTCCCACCCCTCTCACTCCTTTAACTTTCCGAGCAAACAAGCGACCACTCTGACGATAAATCATATACACTGCACGCACGCACACGCGCACACACACACACACACACACACACAAACGCACGCACACACACACACACACACACACGCACACACACGCACACACACACACACACACAAACGCACGCACACACACACACGCACACACACGCACACACACACACAAACGCACGCACGCATACACACACACACACACAGACGCACGCACGCACGCACGCACGCACACACACACACACAAACGCACGCGTGCACACACACACACACACACACACACACACACACACACACACTTCACTTCAATACCCACAGCCATTGAGGGACCTACCGAGCTCGTCAATGTGGTCAGACATGGTGAGGGAGACGATGATCAGGAGGACGCTGAGGAGGAAGAGGAGGCTGGAAACCACCACCACAGCACGGGCCACGGCCTTCTGCTGGGGCGTCCTGCCTCTGGGGATGTCCCCGAGGGCCTCGGGGCACTTTTCGCTGGAGGCCAGCTTCCCTGAAGAGTTGTCCACGATGATGATGGTGTCCTGGTCGCCATCTGACTCCGACACCAACCGTGAGGACATGTCCGAGGACTCCATCGTTGGCAGGTAGAGGTTTCAGGGATCCCTTTGGTGAGGCGTGAAGAGTGGAAGTTGCAGGGCCACTTCAACTAGTGGCGATTTTGATTGTACGAGGTGACCGTTTTGAATGCTGCTCACTCCTGTAGACTAGGCTGCGTTCAGAGTTTCCAGCTGTGTCGACGAATGAAGGTTCAACAGCACAGTGGATGTGGAGAGAGAAAGTTATTTTACTCGAGAGTCAAGAAAAAGGCCGCAAAGGGCATTTTTGAGTTCTTCACTGTTCCTGTTTGTTTTATCTGATCAGTCTTGGGTTAAGTCAATGGAGTAGAAAATCCCATCAGCGAATAGTTAACGCCGCAAAAATGAGAAGTATTCCTATCGCCGGACGCAAGTTATGTCTCGGATAAATGGTTCAGAAGCATGGATAAGTGAAACCTGTTGCAATGCTTATGCTCTTGAGCTGGCTGTAGCATTCTGATGTTGGATCGAATTATCCTGCACCCTCAGACGTTGACTCAGGCACCGAGAGGACCAAGATGATTGGATATGAGCTCCAGGCGACAGCCAGCTAGTTCAAGATATTCATATTTGCTGCTGGAAATTCAGGCTTGTTCTAAAATAATAGGAGGGCATTATGTGGGTTCATGGAAAGTTGTGGCAACGCTCGAGTAACTAAAATGAAGGTGTCGTATTTCGTGGGGCGTCTGCAGACACTTGTGATTGGCTTGATCTGAGATAGATATAGCACAATGCTGCGTCTCGCAAGTATTGCCTTGTACCCTGAAAAGACAAAGGAAAAACTATGTTCATGTCGTTCATGTCTAAACATGTGCACACATCCTCGCATTTACATCAAAAGATCGATCTGATAATCGCAACTGGCATCGAATCAGCAATAGCTGTTGAAAATGTCAAGTGTTAACGACATCCTGCAATAGAATTTCGCAACTGTCAGGAGGAATCCATTAGAAGAATGAAAAATTCGGTCGTCAAATACGACCTCTGAATGAAAGCAGTAATATATACAAATGGATAATAGTATTTGTGACAAGTGATCAATTATGAAAACACGTCAACATTAACTCCAGGAGCGTTATCAGTTTGATGGGGGTAGCCATGATGAAGCCCTGATAACAGAAAGCATGAAAGCTGACGTTTGCATCATATACTTTATCAGTTCACTCTGTGAAACATCCTTGTTCCTGGTCTTTCAGTGGCATGTGATGCGTATAGTCTCCATGACTTCAAGAGAGGAACCAGGGGCGTGTTTCTATAAATGTCCATGGTGCCCGTGTTCCTGGAGCCCCATGGCTGTAAGCATCGTCCCCTGACAGGTATGAAGAGAAAGTGTTTGCACATGTGACCCAAAGTAACAATCTCAAGTCATGGAATTTCTCCGACAGCTGAAAATCGACAGTGTCCTTGGAGTACTTCAAGATGAACGAAGTCAACGTTATGTGGCCAGGCGGACATGGATTGCCAAGAAGCGTGTTAGCAACATTCAGTATAGGTTCAGCAAACGCATTTCACCCAAAACAGACCATGATCTCAATGACCATGGCCAACACTGACAGGTCAAATGCACTGCTGAGTTGAAATGTTTGACTTGTAGTAGGAAATGTATTGGCTCAGATTCAAATAGCATATACTTACATGTACATCTAATCGTCTTCCATCATTCTGCTTGTGCATTGGATCAAATCAAATCAGGTTCTCTCTGTCTCTGTCTCTCTCTGTCTCTGTCTCTCTCTCTCTCTCTCTCTCTCTCTCTCTCTCTCTCTCTCTGCCTGCCTCTCTGTCCGTCCGTCCGTCCGTCCGTCCGTCAGTCCGTCCTCCCGCCCGCCCGTCCTCCCGCCCGTCCCGCCCGTCCGTCCGTCCGCCCACCCGCCCGCTCGCCCGCCCGTCCGTCCGTCCGTCCGTCCGTCCGTCTTTCTGTCTGTCTGTTTGTTTATGTCCATCTCTCTTTCATTTATCCTATCTCTGTCTCATCTGAATCTCTTTGTCAATGCGATGACTACAGGAAGGCAAGCAGGAGGACCTTATTGCTGAGGGCACGTTACTCCAGCAGGCCACCAGGGGCCAATTAGTCTGGCACGGCGCAACCAATCAAAGCAATGGCCAGGCCTGGGGGAACGCGCCAGGTCAGAATACTAATCTTACAGAGTCCAGGGGAGGCTACTTCACTAATCTCTAGACGTCGTGTCCCCTGGGGAGGGAATTGGTGAGCAGAAGATGAATGAGATCAGACTGAGCCAGCACGTACATCACGAGTGACGCAGAATCTGGACGAGCAAAAGGGAAACTTCACACTGATTGGTCGTTTGGCTTGAGCTCTTAGCGCGGAGCATCAACCAGCAGTTGCAGACAAAGAGTTTTGTCAAGCGCACATTGCACATCTCTTAGTCGTAAAAGCTTAGGTAGACTACTTCCCGTTATTTAACAATGAAACTTTCCACCGATCGCTTGTAAATTAGCTCTTAATTAAGCGGTCCCTTGCTGATACGAAAATAGTAACCATTCTTCCTGTGCTCGTAATTCGTGGTTGTTTGATGCGCGGCTTCAGCCTGTCTCGTCAGATCAGTAAAAAGAATCGTACGACATCACTATAAAAACACCAGTTCAAGTAAAGGGATGGACATATCAAAGGTAAGCTAGCAGGAAATCGTTAAATAGGATGACATACTTGTGGCTCAGAAACCAATCGGCGTAGGCAAGTATGGGCTAGCAAATCGTGTGAATCTTCCCAGCTATTTGAGCATTGACCATTGAAATAATTCCGTCCACTGTTAGGGCCACAAGTCGATCGAATAAGAGAAGATGGAGAATCAAAATTGGCTATGTTACCTGTTAATCGATCCATGGATTCCAGATATAGTGTGACACAACAACCTGACAGAATTCCACCAACTGAGGACTGATGATGTTTTGAGTTTTTCGTTGCACGCTCTCTCTCTCTCTCTCTCTCTCTCTCTCTCTCTCTCTCTCTCTCTCTCTCTCTCTCTCTCTCTCTCTCTCTCTCTCTCTCTCTCTCTCTCTCTCTCTCTTGTTTGCTCGCACGTTTGCTTGCTTGTGTGCTTGTTAAGATGCTTGGAACAGACTTCCGCTCACAAAAGATACAATAAATGAAAGTCGATTTACTTCGGTTCATCAGACTCTTTCAGTCATCTGTTCCCCCCCTTTAAGCATTCAGGTAGCCGAGATGATTTTACTGTCATTGAATGAAATGCATGTTTTAAAAAAACGTGAGATTTTCTTCTGAATTCAAAGAAGTATCATTCATCTGACCACGGTGTGTTCTATGAAGTGAAAACCTAATGTGAAATCTGTATCGTCAGTTATGTTGTCTGTCGGCAACTTCTTCACCGACTCTGGCGCCGGGACGCAGCCATGTTCTTCCGCCTTGCCAGTTGAGGATTGGCCGTTTTTCTAGCTGTAGGAGCGTCTCACTCGCCCTCGACTATCCATTCAGGTAGAATCTCGGAATTTTGGGCCTAACAAATGCTCCCCTAATGTCATGCATTTTCTCCCTCATCATCTGATTGATCTGAATACTTTTCCAACACCATCTTATTTCCTAGGGAGCATGCAAGCTGGTTGCAGCTGAACGCGCCGAAATTAGCTGTCACAGTTTTCCCATCTCAACTCCTGCAGGTATTCGGCTTTGTCTCCGAATGGGAAGAAGCAATGTGAGGTAAACGCCTAATTAGAAGGTTGCAGCCGTAAGGTTTTTGCAGCTTCAAACATCGCCCCTCAGTCGCAAAGTACTGCTGATCTACGCGACTGCTATTTCATTAGTGCGGCGTCGTTACGACTTCGCTACGACTTCGCTACGACTAAAGAAGCCTGGTGCCATCAGGGGACCGAAGTTTCTCTCGTGGAGGATGGCAGTGGCAACTCTATTGATTGAGACAGAGCTGACTGAAGCAAGTACACAGTTAAGACGCTGTAAGTTCATTCAAGTCAACGTATCGATCGGTTTGTTTGTCAGTAACTCACTCTTCACAGACTTTATTGAGAAGGGAAGGAAGAGAATGCAAGCGTGTGTGTGCATGTTTTGTATGCATGTACGCGCGCGCGTTTGTGCGTGTTTATTTGTGTGTTTGTGTTTGTATGTGTGCGTGTGTGTTTGTGTGTGCGTGCGTGCGTGTGTGTGTGTGTGTGTGTGTGTGTGTGTGTGTGTGTGTGTGCCTGAGTGTGTGTATGTGTGTGCATGTTGTGCGTGCGTGCCTAAGTGTATGTACGCGTGTTGTGCTTGCGTCTGTGGGTGAGTGTGTGAGTGTGTGTGTGTGTGTGTGTGTGCAAGCGCGTGCGCTGTGTGCGTGTGTGTGTGTGTGTGCGCGCGTGTGTGTGTGTGTGCGCGTGTGTGTACGTGTGCGCGCGCGAGTGTAAGTGTGTGAGAAGAGAGAGAGAGAGAGAGAGAGAGAGAGAGAGAGAGAGAGAGAGAGAGATTTTACTGCAAATCGGTTTAGATTCCAATGTGCCATTTAAGTTACATTTCATTTAACTTGGCCATAAACATCTATTATCAGTAAGTGCACAATAAGCTATTTAAACTGAAGCATGAAGCCTCATGTAATATACATTGTACTCACATTTTATCATGGTGTGGTGCTTTGAGTGAATGACAGACAATTCGAAGAACGGAATGTATCTAGATATGAGATCCGTGATAAAGAGATAGCACCGAAAAAAACTTTCAGTTTTTCACAAAATGGGAAAAAATCAACTGATGTGAATCTATAATTAACGGTAATAAAATATGATCATGCACCATTTGCCTTCAGATATGTCTCTTCCAAACTTTAATTTCAACCATTCATTTTGACATGCGGTGGGAGGTAGAGAGGCAGAGACGTGTCACGAGAAGGCAAAAAGGAAATGTCACTCTCATTCATCCACGAAGGAGCACGTTGGCAATGCGCGTGAGGATGGAAAGGGCTGGAAGCCAAGATGCAAACACAACCCAAGGCTGGAAAAGTGGGACTTCTCGCTCTGCAAACAGATGACCGAAAATAGGTGCCCGGAACCTTTCGTGCCCGTGCTTGAAAAAGTATTGTTCTTCTGCCTTCTTCATCCACCACACCCAGACACGAGCAGAGGAGCCAGAAAAGCCACCTCACGCGCTCACGATGGACAAAAACTGCGGGAAATGACACTGGAGTGCAAAGCGCGCCGTGCCTCATCCTGGAGAAATGGTGCTCAGCCTCTATAAACAGACTGACACACAAGGGCTCTGCAAAATTTCATCTTCACGTGAATTTGAGCAGCTTCGAGCTGCTTGGAACCCCGAGGGGATAAAGTGAGATGATACCTCAGACACGCCTATCATCTGTCAAGATTCTGATGCTATTTCCATTCTTGCTATAGGCTTTTATCGCGAAGAACTAGACAGTTGCTGAAGTACAAGAATAATTATGTGCTCATTTTCAGCAAAGCAGATTCTCTGGATTTATGATTCTAATTAGTCTAGTCCCGTCTGGAAGTGGAAATAATAATCACAAAGCTCATTCCTACTCCACGGAAGATATTCTTACGACGGTTTCAGGAGATGCCTTGATCCCTCGCGATTGCGTTACAACGGGGTAGATTTTGTGTGAAAGAGAAAACAGCTTGCCGTGCAGGGCATTCGTACCAATATAATGCGTGAGTAAAAGTAGGACGTATAAACTGCCCGGAATGAAAGAACAGTTCAAGTGTGCTTGGAAATGTGTAATGTTTCTGAAATAGATAATCTATAAGTATACTAATATAGTGGTACTTTTCTAACCCAGTGTGCATGACTTTCATGGGTTGACATCGCTCAGGTAATATCGTCATTGCGCAGAGACGCACACCCTGATATCCCATGACGATGTGACAGACGATAAAAAAGCAACACAACAGACAGTTCCCAAGTAGATCTGTCGAATTAATTTGTTGTCAAACCTGCTCAGTACTTTGTGTAGGAATTCCCAGTTAACTTAAAGTAAAATACTTTTCCTCCACCACAACTACACAGACCTTTCGTAATCATCAAATGTGCATTTCATCAAATGTTTAACAGCTAGAAAGTAAGCAAGAGAAGCAGTTGAAACTGTGAAGTAGTCCGGTACACGTTGCAAGAAAATGCACTGGTCAGGTCGAAGAATTGTGACCAGGTGGGCAGAAACTGACGACAAACACTTCAGAATAAGTTTTTTGTTGTTGCAGTAGACACGGCCTTTCGTGGCAAACGTATTGCTGGTTGCTTCACGACACAACACGACACACTCATGCATGAATTAGGAAATCAAACGTACGTGATGCAGAAACGTCCTATAGCAAACTTCGAATGTGAGAGTGAGAGAGTGAGTGTGTGAGAGAGAGAGAGAGAGAGAGAGAGAGAGAGAGAGAGAGAGAGAGAAAGAGAGAGAGAGAGAGAGAGAGAGAGAGAGAGAGAAAGAGAGAGAGGGGGGGAGAGAAAGAATAAGATCAAGAAAGAAGCGGTTGTCCAAAGTGTTTCCTGCGGCGCGTTTCTTAGGCATGGAATTTCGAGAGAATCTCGAGGGCTAGGCGTTGCCTACGGGCGTCTCGTTCACAAGGAGGTACTCGCTATGAAGGAGGGTGACCGAGGTAGCTCCGGGGGTCCCTCGCTGCGTCTCGCTGCAGAGGCCAGGATGAACCAAAATGGCGGAGACCGTGCCGATTGGGTTGCCGCTGATAGACGACAGTGCCTGTAATGTGCATCTCACTGTCAGAGAATGGAAAAATGTACGTGCAGTGAGGTATTTGCTGTTCGAGTGTTCATATGCATATTTTGAGGAGCGTGTCTATAGGTTATTTCTGGACAGACTCTGTCGAATTGTTTTTAATCGTTTGCATACACGAATCATCGAACATGTCCACTCTCTGAACTCCAACTCCCTTGAATTGATCGAAGTGTATCGAGGCACAATATTTTCGACAAAACTGTCTATAATTGAACTGAGTTGCTTCTTTTTCGTCGAAAAAGTTCCCGTGCCATTCGAGATGACACCATGGTATGTTCTATCAAGTGTAAAAACTGCTGTGATGTCTGTCTTGTGAGTTATTTCGTCTATCAGCAACTTCTTCACCGACTCTCGCGCCAGGACGCAGCCATGTTCTCTCGGACTTCCGCCTTGACAGTTGATGATTGGCCGTTTCTTAGACGTCTTGTTCGCCCTCGACTAGCCCTTGAGGTGTGTACCTTGCCTAAGAAACGCGTTCCTCCGTTACAAAACAAGATTAACACCTACACAGTTACAAATATCTGCAATCGGAATTTCTTCTCGAGTGCATTAAAATAGGATGGCTGAATACGGGGTTGACTGCTTCTTGGATGGAGGACAGTTTTGTCTTTGGCTGTATCAAGGGATGGTTATTTACTCGCTAAAATTACTTTGGGACATCCTGAATAGACGGGGAGGAAATGGGAAAACTTGCAAGGGGAATACGCGATTTCCATAGGGCTTGGGCGTCAGCGAAATCAGGTTTCACTCCTCGACCAGTTAAACCCGTCAGCCTCTTTGGGGATGGGGGGTGGGGGGGTGAGGGGAGGGGGAGGAGGAGGGCACGCACCGGGGAAAACTTCTGCAAGGACGTAAGCATTCTGTACGGACAAACGCTCATTGGAGATGGCATAACCAGATGCCAGCGGCAAGAATCGCTCCTCCATTCACGACATGGCTTGGCGACAACTGTTAATCTCGAGTCGACCGTGTTTTTCTTCTGAGGAGGCGCAGAAGACCTGAATGCTTGACCGGTCATGTTCTCATCCAGGGAAATTACCTCTTCATTTCCCAATCTCCTGGCAGACTGGTCTCATCTTGTTTGTCTCCGCTTCTTCAAGGTGCCACGTGCGAGGGAAGACACGTACGCTCAGGATGTCTTGGCCTTGACCCTTGAAGGTCGTGCAGCCTCGCGTCTTTCGCGCCATTTCAGTAAATCACACTGATGCTTTCGTTCCGTGATGTCGTGCTTTGTGTCTCAACCGCGAAGATCTCCCAGATGATTCGGCTCACGCGCGAAGATAACCTTCGACCTGGTCAGGTGCAAGTTGTGGAGATTCCGTGCCTATCAAGTCCGGTGTTTGGCATTTTCCAAAACGCGAAGAAGATGGACAATTCGAGTTTCATACGGTGCCACGTGAACGTTTCAGAGGACTTTTATTGTTGTTTGGAATTAGAATTAACATTCTAGGGATTTTCCTTTTAAACTTTTGATGAAATTGTTAATGCTGAACTTAACTGAACTTAAAACCAGACCAAATCATCATCGTCGTCGTCATCATCATCATCATCATCATCATCATCATCATCATCATCATCATCATCATCATCATCATCATCATCATCATCATCATCATCATCATCTCCACCACCACCACCACCACCACCACTACCACCACCACCACCCCTACCACCACCACCACCACCACCACCATCATCATCATCGTCATCATTATCATCATCATCATCATCATCATCATCATCATCATCATCATCAATCATCATCATCATCATCAATCATCATCATCTTCATCATCATCATCGTCGTCGTCGTCGTCGGCGTCGTCGTCGTCGTCGCCGCCGCCGCCACCATCATTATGATTGTCGTCGACCGCTTCATCATCATCCCATTCGTCATCGCTAGTAATGATCGAGGTCGTTACCGTCATCATGCCCTCTGTTATCGTCGTCGTCATCTTCCAGAAAGACAGCCTCTGGCATGCCGCCAAAGGAAGATTGGCAACGGGCGATGACAGACCAGACAAGAGATGAAACAGGTTTAGCGGAATTACTGTGAGAGCTCCGTGTACTTCCCACCGCCTCTCCCTGTCTGCACACCGGCTTACCTGACGCCTTCTAGTAGACTCATCCCCCAGGGCAATGGCTATTTCGGAAGACCTTCCCTGGCTTCCCTGCGGCGTCATTCGCTGTTATCATGGATCCAGTATATATGATGTAATGTCCATGCTGTTATGAGGACTGATTACAAATGCAGAATGCCCTTTGATTCCAAAAGTGCGCAGTCTCCATGGGAGGCTACAAGGGTTCAAGAAGGACGCACGTGGAATGTCTCTTGAGAGATGCCAGGCGCGGCACACCAGAGAAAGAGAACGGCCTCCTTCCCTGTTTTCTGGCCAATGACAAATGTTGTCAGACTTGTAAATCGGTGGAGCACTACGGAAATGAGAAAGCAGCGGAGGCCACGTAAACTTCAAAGATTGGGACCTATTTACGTCTGCATGAGACGCTAAAACATTGATTTTCACGCTACTCCATCTCAGGCTCACACCTGTACACACCTGTACACACCTGTACACACCTGTACACACCTGTCGACGGCCTCTCTTTGATGTATAGATCACTGCCTACGAGAACTCATCACACTATCGAACATATGCTTGATACACTGACAGCAATGCACGAACATTACAGTGGAGGGCAACCCACACAAAATGTTCGTTTTAAGTGTTTTATTCTGCCCTAACTGACTTCCGGCGCAATTTTGACTAACAGATTTTTGCTATCGCCTCTGTATATTTTTTAAAAGCATGACATTTTGAAATGCACTTTCCTAGAACTAGACCAGAGTAAAACATGGACTTTTTACAACCCAAAGCCCGACAGTCAAGGGTTCCAGCTGATCACGGGGATATCGAGCGACTGGGGCCGTATGGTGTATTTAAACGTAACCTTTCAAAATGCATTTTCTTCAATTTATACTTTTTACCACACTGAGACCCGCACCCAGCATCCATCTCGAGGAGACAAACGTGGATCGATAAATGTACTTTATTACCGTCGAGTTAATGAGTTACTTTCTGGGGTGTTTAGTTGCTCATAATTATTGGCAATGGTCGTCCTCATTTGGGTCAATATCTGTTCAATACAACGTAACAAAGGGCACTGCAGCCATGAGCAGGGGGGCTCGCCCTCTCTACAGTGTGAGGAAGTCAGGGTCGAAACACTTAACGAGCAGGAGTGAAAGTGGCGGAGGTGGAAGTGGCGGGAGTGGAGGTCACGGAGGTGGGGGGTTGCGGGGAGGGGGAAGGGGTTAGAGTAGGGAAGGGCCTAAGGTATCTTCCCATAAACATAAGCCTTGTTCAGGAGGCTCAGCGATTCACAGCGCTGCTCAGCGCTGCACAGCGCTTGCGCCGTGAAACGGATTGTTCAGGGCGCGCAGCGCTGCAAAGCGCCGAATCACATGCAGCGCTGCAAAGCGCCGAATCACATGCAGCGCTTTGCAGCGCTACGCGTCCTGAACAA
>JAWQFJ010035107.1:0-12500 GCA_034096865.1 Theodoxus fluviatilis | reverse complement strand
TACAGAAACGCAACTAGAGCGAAGTGTCAGCGCTCCATTTTGAAGAAGTGCAGACTGACTTTGATAGTCATGACGGAAAACAACAGTCAAGTCAATCCTGGCAGGAACTGAGCCACGGCTCCGACTCGCCTTCCGGAATTATCGCTCAGTGAAGGAGGGAAAGCACTTATACATTGCCAAAGATCTGTCTATCAGGGCTGCGACATTTCTACTGAGTCTATGACAGTCTTTGGAGACAATTGATTCACAGACACGTGACGAATTTAGGATTTTCTCGTTCATCTTTTTTGCATTGTGCGCATCAGCTTCAAGAGGAAAACGGTGGTGTAACGTGCAAAAAAATCGACCGTGCAAAAAAGCCGACGGAAGTCATCAGGGAGTCGCCTCCCTTGTCGCTATTTGCATAGACTCCGCTATCGAACGTGTGTTGTGGGAAATCTCTCCCGACGAGGGACGGATTTGCTGCTGTACGAGCTATGATTGCAGCTGGGTTGTTTTTATTTGTTCTGCAAATTACGTAGCGGGCAAAAAATTCGCTCATGCAAAAAAGATGGCGAAGTCATAAGAGATTTACCTCCCTTGTTGCTATTTGCTACACACTTTGCTGATCGCACTTTTTGTGGGAAATTTCTCCCAACAAGCGACGGATTTGCTGCTGTATACGAGCTATTTTTGCTTGTGGGATGTTTTTATTCATCCTGTATATCACGGTTGCACGCCATGGTACAGAGATTTCCTTTTTAAAAAAAGCACGTGCAATCAGCGGAGTATATTACCGACCTTTTTATGTTGTTGCTGTTGTTTTTGCGATGTTACTGTTATCACATTTAATTTGGGGAGGACCTATTGAAACTCAGTGCGCAAAGCTTGCAGGGCAAGTTTTTGTGAGCACTGAGTCAATAAGGTTGTTATCACACAACCTTTGCCTGATAGAGATGGAATCGATACAAGTGTGCGTACTTCCCCTTTTCTCGAACTGAATAAGCCTTGTATGACAAACCATTACAATGTGATGTAAATTCATTGAAAACAGAACATGACGTTAAACAGAAATTTGCTCTCGTGAACAGTCCCTTCAGATTCTTTACCGGTCCAGGTTTTAATAACTAGATAAATCTGTCTTAGTGTCACTTCGGCGTCTTATGGTCTAAACACTATCAGATATCAATGACGTCAACAATTCAACTTTGCTGTTTAACCATTTCCCCCGTCCCTGTACCCCCATCCACCCCCATCCGCCCTCCATAACCACCCCACCCACCACCCCCCCCCTCTCTCTCTCTCTCTCTCTCTCTCTCTCTCTCTCTCTCTCTCTCTCTCTCTCTCTCTCTCCTCTCTCTCTCTCTCTCTCTCTCTCTCTCTCTCTCTCTCTATCATAGGCCTACTGTGAAAAAATTGTCCTTTTGATCGATGAATGACAAAGCTTCATGAAAGAGCCCATGACTGGCCTTAGGTATAAAAAGCACATTCCCGTGATTTGCCTCTGGGTAGTTTTGATTGGACGTCACACCTTCATTCACAAGTAGAGTGATTCAGATAAGTACGTGTCGTGCCTTTTACAGAAATGTACCAACTCTCGATTGGAAGCGAAATCGGCTCATTGAAACAACGCCATTGATCGTCCCAGACATTCGCCACAAACATCACGAAACGTGACTGAAATGATGTTTTCACGCTGCTGTATGCGACTGAAGTCTCGATGTATCAAACTCACGGATTTATATAATAGTCATACACGTAACCCACTGATATCAAGCTCTTTATAGAAACGGTAATCAGAGGAGGAAGATTTGTATTAAGAAAAGACTCGCTGACTGCTTTGTTGCCACTCATCATTCGGATTTTGCTATTTCAATTCCAACATGAACGTCGGAGCATGATTACTCTCTGTACTGATTGTACGATATTTCTACACTTTAGGATTAGACAAACACGAGGAGAATACGCACAAAGCAAAGCTACCACCAACACGCCAAGGGAAAGCCTCAATCATTCAAAAGGACGTTGCTATTGCTGGATAGAATCGTGGGAGGGCCGCCTGCCAAACATGGCATATAGAATCCACTTTGTTCATGGAAGCGTCTCAGTCCGCCTGCAGAATCATGTGTCAAACTTGACAGGTGACTGCAGGAGGTGGGTGGGTGGAAGAGGAAGAAGGAAAAATAAATGTCCAGTTTCTCACGTTGGAAGATTTCCTTTCACACGATGACCCGATTTTCCGAGAGAATGGCCTTCAACATTCTATTTGTGATCACCCACGAAAAAACAGGTTAAAAGGACAAAAAGAAAGACGAATGCTGTTTTGTAACCACCAAATGTTTCAGTTTTAAGTGTAAGCTAAAGGAAAAGAAGAACGTCTATGGCCCACATTATCAGTGGAAGAGTTCCCTCACATGACAACCCAATGTTCCGAGAGAATGGCCTTCAACATACTATTTATGATCACGCATGAGGAAATAGACTGAAGGGGAAAAAGAGGCAGTTTTGTAACCATAAAGTTATTAAGGTTTAAGTATAAGCTGAAGGAAAATGTGTCTATGGCCCACGAAATGAAATTTAATATCTTTATGTAAAGTTTCAGAAAACAGGGCATGAGTAAATCCTCCGAAGACTTCACTAGCGTTTGCGCGATAACTGTTTCAGCGACTTCTGTTGGTACGTCATGCACGGTCATGTTTCATCGAAAAATTTGCACAGAATCAACTGAATACGTGCATATCCCAAATGTAGGGGCTTGACTCATCCTAAACAATTTCCTCCGATGGCACATGTGCTGTTGGAAGTCAGTTGTGCGAATGCAACTAGAGCAAATCACGACAGTACTAATACCACACCATTGCAGCCGATGAGTGTGGTATCAGGCAGCCTCAGCTGCATGTTTGATCTACTTTCTCACGTGATTCATGCATGACAGCGAAAATGTGAAGGATATTACATCGAGGCGGTAGTGAGGGAAGGTCTGTTTATTCTGCGTGTTGGTGTGTATAGTTTCATCGCAGAGACTGTCGAGAACGCCCTGGTCATGCTGAGTCATCACTGCTTTCTGCACGGACTTTTTCGTTCGAATTGTCGTTCCGCACCTGCAAATGCCGCCCAGTGCTACGGCTTGCGAGGGGCGCGTGAGCTTCGGTTCAGCACGTCATCCATTGAAGTGCAAGCACGCGACCTTTTGAACTGTCACGGCATGGGTCATTTCTAATGCGCGTGTCGGCTTCTTTTAAGGGGAAAGCAGGGTGCTGAGGAGTCCCAAGCCTGCTGTTCCTTTCTGATCGTCTGTCGTCTCCGTCACCTGAAGCTGTTGATGTGCCGCGTCCCGTAGGAGAGCTGCGAGGTGGGTGTGCGGGTCTCGAAGCACATCAAGCTTCTCTCTCTCTCTCTCTGTGTAATCGTCTTGGGTGCCCGCAAACCTGGCAACGCCCGCGCATGCCACGTAAGTCGTAACGTCTGTCGACGTCATCTGTCACGTCACGTCAATCTACGACATCCCCAATTCCACCCCCACCCCACCCCAGCCCCGTTTCCCTCTTGAATGTCCTTGCTTTAGAGTGTCTGATGTAGCAGTGTAATCCTCTCCACTGACCCCATTACCCCTATCTCAGTCTCTCTCTCTCTCTCTCTCTCTCTCTCTCTCTCTCTCTCTCTCTCTCTCTCTCTCTCTCTCTCTCTCTCTCTCTCTCTCTCTCTCTCTCTCTCTCTCTCTCTCATCCCATCTTCCCAACCCGTTCCCTCACCCCCACCCTCAGCTCTCCCCCTTAAGAAAGGCTTCACGTCCACATGTAATAGAGTAAGGGGAAAAAAATCAGTCACAGCTTCTAAGAGAATGAAATGAACAAAAAACCGATTCAAGTGGGATGCAGGGGTTTTATAGCATACTTTGAAGTTCACTTTCCCTAAGTTCGATGTGCCATTGTAGAACTCGTGGTACAGTGGGTGGCAGAAGTCCAATACAATGTTGTGGCTTAGCTGGGTCCTTCATAGCTTGAAGCAGCCCGTAGTCGATGTTCTGGGAAAAGCCCCAAAAAGCTTCCAGACCAAATGTTCCAGCTCATCAGGACAGCATCTAGTGGTGAGCGCAGTATGCAGTTACCGGCAGGGTATGCGTGGTGATGTCTTTTCATTATATTACTCACCCTCAGCGAAAATCCTGCAAATTACTCAGTTTGATCTCAGCCTAGCGGCAGCACTTTTGTTTAAGGTTCCCCCCACCCCCAACCCCACCCCACGCCACCCCACCCCACCCCACGCCACCCCACGCAACCCCACGCCACCCCACCCCACCCCACCCCCAACCCCATAAATCGCTTTATTCGATCAGGACGCCTGTTTCTGTATGGAACCGTGTAGCTGTCAATTACCATTGATTTATCACGCTAGTCGTCACTTCACTTCACTTGACCAATACCATCAAGATAATCATGTTCACATTCGTTGAGCACTGCGGCCGTTGAAGAGAGTCCTAAAGCCTGTTCTTTACTGGAAAAACCAATCAGTTTGCGCACTTGATGGGTGAACCATGTATTGCGTAGGAATACATCGCCCGCGAACTTGTTTCCGGTTGTTCGAAGGAACCTATGTTTTGTTTTTTAAGTGGCTGTGAAGATATGCAGATGTCATTTGCCAGAACCAAGCTGAAGTTGACTGCCCGAGCCACTCAGCTACATGATAGGCCACGTAGTGTAATTCATTTCAGTGGCCCGAACTTCGACTATCACTTTGACAAATTTCCATTTCAATAATGTAGAGTTTTAAATAAATTATTAATGTATTCTATATAAAACTTTGAGAAATTAATATTGTTATTTGGTTACGGTTGCTCTTTCTGCGTGTCAGCGATTCCGAAAATGAGAGTTTTGCATAAGAACCAAAGGCAACAACTGCGTACATTTGTGTCTTCGTGTCAGCATCCAGAGCGACGGTTCAAGGTGTTCCCACGACATATCCTGGAAACTTCAAACGTGGCTGAGGATCCTTCCGAACCTGGTTTTCGATACGACAGTCGTCCACATAAGACACTACAGCGCGCGAACCTAGTTCGCTGTTCCCTCTGAGCCTGGATCGCGGACGGAGAGTTCGCGCAGTTAAGAACAGTGTAAATAACAGTGTTAGATCTGTGTAATTTTCTACTGAAGCCCAAGTGAATTATAAGGTACCTGTGAGGGCACGAGAAGACACACTGTAGTGCAATTAAGCATAGATGAGGTCGACAGCCAGGATTTAGTTGACAATTATGTTTCCTCGGTAGTGGATAAAGTACATGGGGGTGGGGGTGGGGGTTAGGGTGGGGGTGAGGTCCCCGTGGTCAGGTGACGGAGAAGAAGTGACCCGATTAGTTGTTGTGGGGCGAGTAGAAACCCATAGTAGGGCGGTGATTGGATGCATACCACTTCTGATCAATCTTTTGGGAAGAGTTGTTTTCCAGTAACGCCCCCGTGCTTGTCGGTCGGGATATGAATAGACTCATTGTATCTCCACACGTGATTGGTCACAGGAAGAAGGGGAAACACTGTCTTGACTTCCGCATTCTCCAACCACCAGTGACTGGGGCAGTCAGTTGGCCTCACGCTGCCCACAATGTCCCATGGGCCGTGACATTTCATCTATCAATCTATCCATCCATCGGTTTTTATATCCATCCATCCATCCATCCATCCATCCATCCATCCATCCATCCATCCATCCATCCATCCATCCATCCATCCATCCATCCATCCATCGGTTTTTCCATCCATCCATCCATCAGTTTTTCCATCCATCCATCCATCCATCCATCCATCCATCCATCCATCCATCCATCCATCCATCCATCCATCCATCCATCCATCCATCCACCCATCCATCCATCCATCTATCATATATCCATTCGTCCGCCCGTCTCTCTTTCCAACCACGCATCAATCTATCTATCCCTTCGTCTGTCCTTCCATCCATGCACCCGACCCTCCGTCTTTCCGTCTATCCATCCATCCATCTATCCAACCAGCCAGCCAGCCAGCCACCCATTCATACAGCCATCCGTCTATCCGTCCATCTATTCTCCATCCATGCATCTATCCAATCGTCGAGCCGTCCGTCCATCCATTCATCCATCCATGCATGCATATATCCAACCATCCATACATTTATCCGTCCGTCTCTCCGTTCAACCATCCATCCACCCTGCATCCAACCATCCATCCGTCCGTCCGTCCGTCCATCCGTCTGGACATTTAACCATTCCCAGCAACGCAGACACGTGATCAGTCCACGACAGTGTCACGTGGACTGAGGTCGAAGCAGCTCAAGGTCATATCTGCCAGAGGTTTCGCAAGAAAAAGGAAAAATATCTCTCCTCACGCGGATTTGACAACTTCCTGCGAAAAAAAAAGTTTGCAAGATAAACTCATTACGGCCCATACGTCTCGTACTCCGAGTGTTTAGACCTCGTGAGTGGAGAGAAAAACACCCCTTTAAACGAGCTTTTGTTTAATGAGAAGTGAGTTGTGCAGCACAGTAAGAATTGTGATTACGTAACACACGATCAAGCGGTCAAAGCAGTGACAGAAACCAACTGAGGGCTTCTTGCTCAATATCGCGTGCTGTGAGGTTATGATAAACCAAAGCCCTTCATCATCGTATGACTTGGAATCTGCACGTCATCGATTGTTTGAAGCAGATCATTTGGGCGTTTCCAACAATTTGAAAAGAAGTACTCGCCTGACAGAGAGCCATTCACATGGGGGATTTGGTCTTTAATGACCATGACAACTTTTTCTTTTGCTGTAAGCATTAGGGGAGGTGGTGTGTGTGTGTGTGTGTGTGTGTGTGTGTGTGTGTGTGTGTGTGTGTGTGTGTGTGTGTGTGTGAGTATGTGTGTGTGTGTGTGTGTGTGTGTGTGTGTGTGTGTGAGTGTGTGTGTGTATGGGACTCTATCTGGTAACAGCAATTTATCAATATTTTCAGGCCACGTGCACGTGATAAATCTTCGAATTTGATTTGATTTGTAGCCTACTTTAATTAAGAGATTATCTGAAACATCCATTAGACTTTCGAACTATTCACACAGTGGCATAATATTAAAGGAAAAGTGCTAAGTTTGACAATATGTTCAAACTGCACTTGGTGTTTGAAATATTCTCTCTCTCTCTCTCTCTCTCTCTCTCTCTCTCTCTCTCTCTCTCTCTCTCTCTCTCTCTCTCTCTCTCTCACTCCGATTTGTGAGCGCGAACGAGAGAAGTCACTTGACTTTTATTTTGTAACGTAGGGCGTTACAAGTGTGCAAAATCGATTGCAGTACGTTCAAAGTGGAACCAAAGAACTTCAGACAATAAGAAATTCCACTCCACGATTTTGCTTTATTCTTCTTACTAAAACTCTTTTCTTATTTTCATGTTGTCCATTTCATTCTCTTTGATTATTACAAATCATCCCGATCCGCACCATCTGAGTACCCCGGAATAGGTTGCGCAGACATTTTTCGGGAATCTGTGTGGAGGCTCGAAAATAAGGATATGAATGCATGTTGTACTTTTGAGCTCCAGCAAACTTTCCATCTGTGAGTCTGGGAGTAAAAATATATTTATCTCATTTCCCGTTGAAAATCGTAAAAGGTAAATAACGAGGGACGTATTGTTTAGATTTTTTCAGGGTGCAACCAGCACTTATGATCTGGCCAGTCAACAGCCTTACAAAGCCTACAGGGACTGATGTTGCGAACAGACTCATAAATACATCCGTGTGCAATAAAACTGTCCTGCCGAGATAATGAGAAATGTATCTCGCCCGCTTTTATTTTGAACATTGTTATTCTAACTGTTTGCTTGATCTGACCAAAGACACTATCTAGATTGTGTCTTTGATCTGATGTAGAATCTCTGTCATTACAAAAATGTCACAGACAATGTCATAGGCAAAAACTCGTGTTATGTTTTGACAGGCTAAAGTCGGAACGAGCAAACTTTGTAAGGAGATTTTGTCCGAGAGGTCATCGAAACCTTTTCCCCCTGTAAAAACCATTCGTGCAAATACTTCATAATGCCATGCAGGTTTTTTGGTCGTTGTTGTTATTTGTTTTTTGTCATCTTGTTGAGTGACTTTTTTAACAAGAGGGAGGGAGAGAGAGAGAGGGGGGGGGGGGGGGAGGAGAGAGGGAGGGATCTTAAGGGCCTTTCAGCTTTGTAGGCTATACAAGGCCGCAACGATAATAAAATTACACCAATGTTTATCAATGAATACAAATACTTCACGACAGTGGATTCTAGTACGATCCACTCAGTTAGGTAGGTACATTTAAAGCACACTCAGAACTATGAAATGGGTTCGAGTTCCACTGCCCATCAGCCCGCATGGGCCGTGCAAGACCTCCGATCACGAAAAAATCACAAGAGTCGGTAGAAAAAGATTTAAGTCTCGATCTCCCAAGTCACTCCTCTCCCTTGAAGCGCATAGGGATGATTACATGGATGAAGCCCATGGGCCCATCAGCCGTGTAGGCCATACAAGGCCATTCAGTAATCTACGAGAATGTAGAGGTGAAAGATTACCTCAAAAGAAGTAAATGGAGAAACATCGAAGAACAAAAACGACACAGTAAGACTCAAAGATGCGAATAAAATTGAGAAATTTCCTTAAATTATGTCACAGCAAAAGCAACGAGACAAATTTACCGCAAATTTAATGCGACGTGAATTTTATAGAACGCCTTTTTTAAATATACAGAATAGCATCTTACGCAACCTGACATCAGACGGATTGCTGCCATCTACGCCTAGGCAACAACCCTGCGGTCGGCATCGAGTTTGGTTTTTTTGGTTGAGGAAAGAACTTCGTCACACGCAAAGGCGTCAGCTTCTAAAAATAGACGGCTGATGAATGACGTCACATCGAGGTGAAGGCTTCCCAGCCGAGGTGATTCATGCCAGTTCTATTTCTGGCACGAAAACCGCGTCTGTCGAGGCGTTCTTTCAATGCCTCATTTCCATTATAAAGGTAACCACAGTCGTCAGCATGAAAATTTGCCCGATGTCGCCCTGATTCATTGAATTAGAAAATGTTTGAGGACACGGAATAGTGGAAAATGGGTCAAGCTTTGAACGTCATCCAAGGAAAGAAAGAAGACAACGAGTGAGACGAGTGCTGAAGTGGAAAGAAATCAATGCCTTCAGCATTCGCTGCCCTCGACTCATCGCTCTCTTCGTCCGTCGCCTCCCGACCCCTTTGGGGCCTCTCATCTTTACACTCCCTCCCACAATCCATACTTTCGCGCCTTTAGCAGTATGACGTAATCGGAGAGAGGGCGTCAGCTACCAAAAAAAGTTTCAGGCGTCATAGCTGCAACGAAACTGCGTTTTCACCTTCACTTTCGTCTTTCACATAGCAGATAACTGAATACACGCATCTGATATACTGAAATTTAATTGTCCCTCGCAAGCTCGTGACCCAGTTTTCCTCTTCGGTCTTTGCTTACTGCAATACTCTTCCACTACGGTGATTATTTTTCCTCTGCTCCCGATTTCTCCAATTCTTCTTCATGAACCTCTATTTCCTACTCCTGTTCCTCCTGATCCACTCTCGCTTCTTCTGCTACACCCACTTCACGTCGGGTTTTCCTCCTCCTCCTCCTCCTCCTCCTCCTCCTCCTCCTCCTCCTCCTCCTCCTCCTCCTCCTTCTTCTTCGATTCCTTCTACTTCTACTCCTTCTACTCCTTCTTCTTCTACCCCTTCTACTCCTTCTACTCCTTCTACTCCTCCTCCTCTCGCTCCTCCTTCTACCACTCCTCCTACTTTTCTTCTTTGTCCAACCACTGTTCATTTTTGCTTATCTTCCTTTTTTCCATTTTGCTCCCCCCCCCCCCCCCTCCTCCCCTCCTCCCCTCCTCCTCCTCCTCCTCCTCCTCCTCCTCCTCCTCCTCCTGCTGTTGCTGGTGGTGGTGGTGGTTTTACTTCTCCTCCACCTCCTGTTTCTGTTTCCCTTTCTCCTCCTCTTCCTCCAGCTCCTCTCGATCTGCTAAATTTCTCTCTCCTAATTGTCCTCCTGATGTTCATAGTTATCACAATCTGTACCGTGATTCATTATGCATCTACAATACAATACAATACAAGGCCACACCGAGGTTGACCTGAGAGTTAGTGTGCTCACGGGACACCTGCAAGACCCACGACGGAGACGTGTGGTCGAGCAGCAGCTCATCAAGCTTTTCGTCACCCACGGGGCTGGACTGAACCGTGACCTAGGGTTCATGAGCCACTACTAGTGACTCCCGTGCCCCCACACTTCTTGATGTGATGGGTGTGGCTTGAGTCATGATGGTAGCAGGGCGCAGGTATGAGACAAATCGTACTTGCTTTCCACAACTTTATTCATCCATGGGTACAGGAGCCCCTGGCTGGTCCGAGGCCTGATGATAATGGCCTGGACCAACCCAAGACCATGGTCACAGTGATCTCTCCCCCAGATGGTATGGGGTCTCTCAAGAGACTGGTGGTGAACGCCTCTGTAGAGACTGCTGGTGAGCTCTCTCTCTCTGGTGGTGAATGTCTCTCCCGACCTCCCGACAGTCCCCCCTTATCAAAGCAATGCGCGGACCCCAGGGGAGCCAGGCTTGCCATCAGCAGTGCGGATTTCTGCCTGTCTCGGGGTTGTGCTTTCTTGTTGATATAAAAAGGCTCATTGCTGCCTTATACTTACTCAAAATTATTCAAACCAAATGTTGCCTTGACAGGCATAACAAAGTCAACCGAATGAATATTGCACCATTGCAATCAGATGCTTTAATTTAGAGAAAGGATCAAATTTGTCTCTAGATTCTAACAATTTAGGCATAGCGCGCCAATGATAGGAGTGGAGCTGTCCGGAGGTCACATGTCAAGTTCAATTAACAAACAGATAAGGGGAGGGGGCGGCTGGGACACTCCAAACTGACAAGCTACATAGTAGGCTGGTCTTACAACGTATATAACATGGCCGTCTGAGACGCAGGATACATGATAGGGGGATACAGCGAGGGGGAGAGGGGAAACATGCTGACAGTGCTTGGCTTGGGCCAGCGCTTTGACAAGGCAAAAGGGAGGAGGGGGAGGAGGGGGAGGGAGAGAGAGAGGGCGAGAGAGAGAGAGAGAGAGAAAAAGAGAAGGAGAGAGAGAGAGAGGGAGAGAGAGTAAAACTTTGGGCTTCACTACACCCGGCCACATATCCCGCCAATCTAACAGTGCTTCGCCCTCGAAGTACAAGAAAAACAATGTCTAGTCAATCTGGTTCGTTCAGGTGATTACAAGTAGTCATTCAACATAGAAAACATCATAGCATCCGAACTTGATACAATAGGTTGGGTCAGACATCTTGAAGCGGTCTTAACCCTTCAGCAAGTGTCATCAACCTGACATAAAACATACACAACTTGTGCCTCAAAAACAAGCTAGAAGCGGTCTGAACCCTTCAACTAGATGTAAGAAGCCACAGGTTAAACACTAAATATTGGTGCTACACTCAACAGTAACACCCCGCAATGCTCTGACCGCATTACGAATTCCACCGCAATAAGACCAATTACGGTGCCACCGCAATGGACACTCTGCCATTACGAACCATAACAAAAATAGACAAAGACATAAGTCCGGGATGCATTGGAACAAGACATACCAGGCGTGAGGTTACATTCCATGAACAAGACCTTGGGTGGTATTTGACCTGAATCCACAAGGCTGTCCATCCCAGAATACAACACGCACAACAATGAGACAGTACAGTCAGAATGACCACTTGCAATCAAAATATGAACCAATTTTCACACCACAATGATAACATTTCATTACAAATACGATATCCTGAATATATCAAGTGATAAGTATATTACTTCTAAAGCAACTTTAACAGAAAAATTGTATTACACTGTACACTTTTTTTTTCCATTACAACAACGTGTATAGAAAGACAAGTAGGCAACGATCTTCCATTTAAAATCAAATTAGCGACTGCAGAAATTGCCTGTTTCGTTGATCAAAGTGGATTACTTACAATTAGAGTGTCCATTCCAATGAAGGGAATCGCATCCGTGTGTCTTCACAAAACTGTTCGTTGTCTCTCAGCACACAAACACACACACACAAACACAACCGAAGACGGCAGTCACACAATGCCGAAATGTTCATGACGGGAATCGAGTCCTGGAGGCGGGCATGTGGAATGCCAGCCGTTGTTTAGCATTCCAGGGGAGGTGTCTGCTATCTTCGGGTGATGAAGGGCTTGGCTGGTGATTCCAGTCTCACCAAAGGCAGGTTGGAGGGGTGCCCTCTGGAGAGACAGCTGCATGTTGTGGCTTCATTTCATGATGACGTTGTGGCAGAGATGCTCCGGTGATGACAAGGAATGGAACGGCGGGTGGCAGGCTACTGAGGAGGTCGTGCACTGCAGTGTGGCACTGACCATTTTTCTGTCTCTGAAGGAGGTTGAGGCCAAGTCTCGAAAGTGGCAGATGTCGTATGCTTCCAGCTGGAGGCGTCTGATGGCGAAATGGAGGCGGTAGTTT
>JAWQFJ010035106.1:22500-41840 GCA_034096865.1 Theodoxus fluviatilis | reverse complement strand
TAGCAGCATTCGTACTCATTCACGCACAATAATAATAATAATAATAATAATAATAATAATAATAATAATAATAATAATAATAATAATAATAATAATAATAATAATAATAATAATACAGACTACTTATACGCCCATACCTTCCCTAATAGGCAAGCTCATGGCGTTTACAATGAAAAGTCTACATTCATACAAAGCATTCCAACACTCGCACACTGCACAGTTGACACGAAAAAGAGTTTTAGTTTTAGTAGGAAAAGATAACTCTGTTTGACCACACTGGCTATTCCGTCAATTGAAATTTCAGGGGGGAGGTTTTCGAGTTTACGACCTAAATAAACTACTTTTTCTTCAAACCTCGATGCTGAAAATTTGATACATTCAATCGGACCTAACTTCCAGTCAGTGTGCAAAATGTCAACAAAATCCGTCCAGCAGTTTTTGAGATATCAGCCGTTAAGTCGGGACTGACAGGCAGACGGAAAAATAAAAATTACGTCAAGTTATGGATGACGTCACACATTTCGCAATTTCGCCATTCCATCAATCGACTATTTAGGGAGGTGCTTTCGAGTTTACGACCTTAAAAAACTAATTTCTCTTCAAGCCTTGATTCTGAAAATGTGATACTTTCAATCGGACCTAACTTCCAGTAAGTGTGCAAAATGTCAAGGAAATCCGTCCAGTAGTTTTTGAAATATCAGCCGTTAAGTCGGGACAGACAGACAGACAGATAAAGTCTGTAGGTCCTCCAGTAAACCTGGAGGGATAAAAACCGCTGGCGCTGAACCTCCAGGTTTTGGCAACAACAAAAAAATTGGGTTCGAACCCGCAACCTCTCGAGAAAAGAGGGGGGGGAAACACACAAAAAAACACACAAAAAACAGATCGGGTTCGAACCAGCAACCTCTCGAAAAAAAGAGGGGGAAAAAAGTTTCAGCGCGGATTCGAACCCGTTCACGCATGACCTAACGTTACAATAGTCCAACGCTTTAACCATCTGAGCCATTCAGCAACTGACGTTACTACATATTTGTAAAGCAATTATAACGTTCTTTTCCGTAAACCCCCTCGCTTCGTATTTTGCACTGTAAATTGTAAATTCCAGTTTACGACCTAAATAAATCACTTTCTTTTCAAACCTCGATTCAGAAAATTCGACACATTCAATCGGACCTAACTTGCAGTAAGGGTGCAAAATGTCAAGGAAATCCGTCCAGTAGTTTTTGAGATATCAGCCGTTAAGTCGGGACAGTCAGACACACAGACAGACATAAGTTTTTTTTTCGTTTTTCACAAGTGAAAAAGACTAGGCCTGGTCAGAAGACCAGTATCCGTAAGAGCGATGCAAATACAGCCAGAGAACCATCAGAATCGGCAACAGGCCCTGGACGCCTAAGAAGGCCGAAGAATCTACTCTACTCTACTCTACTCATTGTTTTGTGAAAGTAGGAAAAGATAACTCTGACTCGATCTCGATTTGGCTATTCCGTCAACTGATTTCGAGGGGGGAGGTTTTCGAGTTTACGACCTAAATAAACCACTTTCTCTTCAAACCTCGATGCTGAAAATTTGATACATTCAATCGGACCTAACTTCCAGTAAGTGTGCAAAATGTCAACGAAATCCGTCCAGCAGTTTTTGAGATATCAGCCGTTAAGTCGGGACTGACAGGCAGACGGACAAATAAAATTACGTCAAGTTATTGATGACGTCACACATTTCGCAATTTCGCCATTCCATCAATCGACTATTTAGGGAGGTGCTTTCGAGTTTACGACCTTAAAAAAACACTTTCTTTTCAAGACTAGATTCTGCAAATTCGATACATTCAATCGGACCTAACTTCCAGTAAGTGTGCAAAACGTCAGTGAAATCCGTCCAGTAGTTTCTGAGAAATCAGCCATTAAGTCGGGACAGACAGACAGACAGATAAAATTACGTCACATTATTGATCACGTCACATATTTTGCATTTCGCCATTCCGTCAATTGACATTTTAGGGGGGGGGGGGGGGTCGAGTTTACGACCTTAAAAAATACTTTGTTTTCAAACCTTGATTCTGAAAATTTGATACATTCAATCGGACCTAACTTCCAGTAAGTGTGCAAGATGTCAAGGAAATCCGTCTAGTAGTTTGTGAGATATCAGCCATTAAGTCGGGACAGACAGACAGACAGACAGACACACACACACACACACACACACACACACACACACACACACACACACACACACACACACACACACACACACACAGACACAGACAGACAGATAAAGTCTGTAGGACCTCCAGTAAACCTGGAGGGAAAATTACATGTAGAATCCACGTGAAGCGACGTCACGTGACACTTGAAAGGTTACGTTGCATAACTAAGCAACGACCTTGTCAAGGGGGCTCGTCAAAGCTGGAAACTACCTCAATGCTCTAGCGCATTTCATGACCAACTAAACACTTGCTTCAAGGTGCTGATGTTCGTGGTAGCCTAGCGCAGATTTGGATTATGAATCTTGCTTTGCCGAAAAATAAAGTGTAACCCAAACACCCCTCACACAAAATATTTTCCAAATGTATTTTTATTCGCTTTTTATATACAATATATATTTGTAAAATATTTTCATGCATATGTGTGTTACTGATAATAAGATATGAATTCAGAACTTTCTCCAAATCAGAAATATAATAACAGGAAGATATTTTTGGTATACGTATACATCAAAATGAAGACAACTCTTTCTCCAAATAAAGGTTTAGTATATGTTACAAAACCATAAACATCCACAAAACTTTTTTTCTAAATATTTCATAAACGCAGACAAGCTAGCGCTTTTTTCTAAAATAAACTGCAATTCTCGTCTGGTCGTAAAACAAGTCAACAGAACGGAACGCCTATGAGAACTTGCCTGTGCATCTAAGACGTGTGCTTGCGTTTGCGAGTAGTCGCGTGCATGGATGTTTATCTGCCACAGTTTCTCCATTACATGCGTTCAAAAGACGGTCCAACCGTCACGTAGTCGGTGCAAATTTGATTTAAGTACGTCTAGCGTCTTGTCGAAGACGGTCGACGTGATGAGTCGAGTTCACTGTAGAATTCTTCTTGGCCAGTGGTCGAAAGGGCGATTGTGGTTAAATTCATTGTCTTTTGAAGAAATAGCTTCGCTATAAAGTTCACAGTGAATTGCATTGATATCTCGTACTGCTTTCCTCCACTGCCTTACACCTCTCGGAGGATTAACTCGTTTTCGTCGAGCCGGGGAATCGGCGGCAGAATTATCTGCATCTTTGGGGTAATCTTCTTGGTGGCAAAGATTGTCAGGGCATCCAGAAAAGCATAAATGCGACTCTTTGTCTGCTTAAGGTACTGCATGTAGGGGTCGCATAGGTCAGGAACAGGACAGGTGGGAACAGGCGTCTTGCGTTTGGCACAGGAGCCAACCTCGAACTTACAACAGTTCTGATTCGCCCGGAAGTTGAGTGTCACGTGATCTTGAGACAAGGCGTGCACTCCGATGTGGGCATTGAGACGGGAGCTGACAGGGTTGAAGGGCAAAGTAGGGAACATATTTGTGGGCACCCACCACCTCCAGTGTTGCCGCTTGTTGCCCTCTCTGTCCAGCTGAAGACCCCCAAGTCGGTTGTAGCACACACGGATCCCGCCCGAGCTAAACTCCCAGAAGCCCAGTCCCCTCTCGCCGAAGCAGGCCAAGATCCGAGGTTTGACCTAAAGACACGAGAAAGACCAGAATGAATGTACCATATTTGTAATCTTAAACCGCCAAGTGATGCTGTCAGTGTTGTATTAGAAAAATGTTGTGGTTATTGTTAAGACGGTCTGTAGATTATTTGTGCGTTTATGAAAGGATGCGAGTCACACACACACACACACACACACACACACGCGCGCGCACACACACACACAGAGAGAGAGAGAGAGAGAGAGAAAGAACGAACGAACGACGAACGACATAGTTTATTTGTTAGGCCTCCGGCCTCTCACAATGTTTACAAGTATGCCTCATCGGCATTTGTAATTTCTACAGACAGCTTCTTGTCTACGCTTTAAAGCATAATACAAATACATAGCTATTGATCTTATTGTATAATGATCACTATCAGAAAATAAACGTCCAACATTTCTCAAGTCAGTAATTTTGTACAAGTATTTCCGCCTTAGATCTTCACATACTTGGCAGCCATACAGCAAATGAAATGCGCATTCAAATTCATCCCTACAGGAAGGACAAACATACAATGCATTTGGATTCCCGGGATTATAGCGCAATTTCACTAAATCCAGAACGGAACTGTATGTACACATCACGAAAAGGTTTTTTTATCAAGCGCATACAGGTAATTTTCTCTTCCCCACCTTAGCTTTATCTGGCAATAAAATCTACACCTAGCACTACTAAGCAATGCCCGTTTCCAGTCATTACAGAATTCAATGATCAAACACCTTTTCAGTTCCTTAATGAATTCTTTTCAATTTGTACACCTTGACTCACCCATACTCGTTCAAAACCGTGCTTACATAACAACACTTTCATTTGATATGCCCAAATTTCCAGGTTAGAATCCATTTGCATTTTGTATATTAACTGTGGGTATCGAAAACTTTCCATACGGAGTAATCGCAACCAGTACCTTACTGAACGTATGATGGCATTTACCTGAAGTGGATACCTACCCGTTTCTCCATAAACAATTAGGTTTGGTGCCTTTATGGGTTGATTTAAGAATCTCTTCAAAATGTCCAAATGTACACTTTCTATTAAGGAACAGTTACACAGTCCCCACACTTCTGAGGAATATAACACTATACTGAGAACTTGAGCGTCCAACATTTTGAAACAAGGAAACAAGAAGGGCAAAGCCCATACGACCCACATGCTTGACCTTGACCTTTATATGACCTTGACCTTCAGGTGACCGTCAAGGTCAAACAACTAAACCTACCAATGACATCATACACTAAGAAATGCTTTACACATTTTTCCTACCAAAATACATGTGACCTTGACCCAAGGTCAAGGTCATCCAAGGTCATGCAACACAAAGCTGTTAATTCAAGACATAGGAAGCACAATGGTGCTTATTGGCACTTTCTACCATGAGATATAGTCACTTTTAGTGGTTCACTACCCCATTTTGGTCACATTTCATAAGGGTCAAAGTGACCTTGACCTTGATGATATGTGAACAAATGTGTCTCATGATGAAAGTATAACATGTGCCCCACATAATTATTAAGTTTGAAACAGTTATCTTCCATAGTTCAGGGTCAAGGTCACTTCAAAATATGTATACAATCCAACTTTGAAGAGCTCCTGTGACCTTGACCTTGAAGCAAGGTCAACCAAACTGGTATCAAAAGATAGGGCTTGCTTTGACCTATATACCACTTGTAGCTAAGGTCGCCATTCTAAATAACGTGGGAGAAAATTGGGAAAATGTGAAAAATGACTGTTTTTGAGACCACATTTATGGCTCCTGTGACCTTGACCTTGAAGCAAGGTCAAGTCACCATGTATGTTTTTTGAGGCCTTGTCATCATACACCATCATGCCACATTTGGTGTTGATAGACTTAATAGTCTCCGAGAAAAATCCAACGTTTAAGTTTTTTACGCCCGGACGGACGGACGGACGGACGCCCGGACGGACGGACGGACGGACGGACGGACGGACGGACGACACGGCTCAGTACATAGACTCACTTTTGCTTCGCATGTGAGTCAAAAAGCATTTGGTGACAGACACTGCAACCTTCTCACACATCTTGTAAGTTGTGTTGCACTGGCTTTCGCTCTCTGCACAAGATCCATTTGAAGCAGATTTGACGATAGCCTCGTGGTGAACAAAGATCCCAGATAACTATACTCCGAAACCACTTCTAACAGCTCAGTACCCAAGTACCACCGGGAGCGGTGGCACGCTCCTGTAATCCAGCCACTATATATTGGAGGCGGGAAGTACGGGAAGGTACATAGGTCATATGTATGACACAATGGTAGATCATCTGCACGTACGCTATTACAGTCACATTCATATGGAACGGGGCTAAAATTTGGGAATGAGGTAACAATATGTTGGGTGGGTGGAGGCAGTTGGAGTGAAAAAGTATAAAGTTCGAATCGCCTGCATGGAGAAGCAAGGACTAGACAATAACCCTCGCATCAGAGCAGACCACGTTCAGAGAGAGAGAGAGAGAGAGAGAGAGAGAGAGAGATTGGTTGGTTGGTTGGTTGGTTGGTTGGCTGGCTGGCTGACTGGCTGAGCTCTATTCGACCGACGACCCTTTTAATTTTATCCACTATTTACAAGCTTTAAAACAGTATGGCAAGGAATAACTATACAAGAGATACATTTACAAACGAATTACA
Source organism: Theodoxus fluviatilis (assembly GCA_034096865.1). Lineage (NCBI taxonomy): Eukaryota > Metazoa > Mollusca > Gastropoda > Cycloneritida > Neritidae > Theodoxus > Theodoxus fluviatilis. The sequence goes on along the minus strand of JAWQFJ010035106.1, from coordinate 35,460 downwards.
AGACAGTAAAAGTAGTGAATAGTACTCACTACTCATTACTGTAATAATACCTTACATATCGAATCTTTACAATTATATGCCCAGTTAACGAAATTTTTATCAATGTTTCCAAGGATGATTGCATATTTGTGTGCTTTCATAAGCGCAAAACTGCAATATTGATTAGAACAACACATGAATGAGAGAGAGAGAGAGAGAGAGAGAGAGAGAGAGAGAGAGAGAGAGAGAGAGAGAGAGAGAGAGAGAACGACCGACCGACCATTTTATTGTTTCTGAGCATCAAACAGCTTTTTAAAAATCCGTCAGAAGTCACATGCATGAGTTCTAAGTGTTCTGTTGTAAAGCCTCATGACTGCCATTGCTGTACAAGCTAAATCTAGCTGGATAGCCCATACACAGAGCTTTGGTTTTCAAATGTTACCTAAGTATTTGCAGTCAAAGATGTCTTCTTTTCTCTGTCTAGTTGCTCTTATGAAATGCTTCCGGAAGGCTTCGCTCTGGTAGCCACTTTGTTGGAGAGTGAGTTCAAGCTCCCTAATGTCTTTCTCGATCGTTCGTGTCGGAGCAAAGACAGGGGAAGGTGTAGAGCCTGGCAGTACGGGACAGTCCTTTATGTGCCTTGGATGGGAGCTGGAACAGTGGAGCTCCTCTCGTCCTACACATAATATAAGAGCCGTCGCCCGCCAGCCTCTCATCTTTGCCCCAAAGAAGGAGCAAAGTCTGAAAGCTTACCAAGCCGAGAAGAACTTGCAACAGAACCGCGCTGCCACCCAAGAGACAGGCCGTAGGAGGATAGGGCTCGACTCGCCTCGTGCAAGGAAACTCTTCACAGTGTGTGACCAGCTAACGACATCTGCCCTTTTAAGGACCACTTTTCTTTCACAAGAAAGGATACCATTCTTTCGGACCTATTATCGCCCCTTTTTTCTCTATAAGTATTTGTAATCATTCACGATTTCTAATTTTCCCCCGTCTATACATCATTTCTCATGTTTAGTTATATAGCCGCCCAAACGGAACACCATGACCTTAGTTTCAGTTGTGTTAATTACAAGGCCCAATCTATCGGAAGCCTTGTTTAAAAATTTCAGCTGGTTCTGCAGGCTCATGGATGTATAAGAAAATACCACTGTATCGTCGGCAAAAATGAATAAGCCAGGAGTGTTGGGCATGCATTGCATTCAATGCTTAGCTCTTTCCTTGACTTTTTCTACTAATGAACTGATATTTGAAAACAAAAGAGGACTCATGTTGCCGCTTTGTTTTGATCCTAGTTATACAAAAATTTAAAGCCAACTGAGATTGTCCCCGTGGACCCATCACACAATACTATTCGGATCAAAACATATCTTTGTGCGTACTGAGTAGTTTCCCTTGTACTCCAACCCTTTGAAAAATGTCCCATAGAATCCACCGACGGCTTTCTTAAAGTCAGCGAAGCAAACACATAGTTATCTATGTCCGCTGAAACACTTATGTATGACAGTCGATGCCATACAAAATACAAACATCATTAACGGTCGAGTACCCGTGTCCAAAACTTGATTGCTCCTCTCCCAGTAGTCCTCTCTCTTCGACCTAGTTTTGTAAAGCCTATTCGAAATATGAACAAACTCTTTACTTAGTACACTGGTAAGTGCGATTCCTGGGAAAAAATTGGGTGAGTCATAACTTTCTCTTTTTTGTATGGGATGAAGAATCAACTCTGACTCGATCTTGGGAACACGCCAGACCAAAACTGGCACGTAACAGTCGCAGTATGAGAGACAGCAAGCAGGTGACGCTAACTTCGTATCATGTCGCCAATAATCATGTCAGTCTCACCAGTTTGACCGTTCCTCATGTAACAAAGCAAGTGATACTTATTCTTGCTAGTGGCACATCAAGCCCAGGATAATGGACATTTGCATGCTGCCGTATATCATAGTTACTTTCAGCAACATAATTACGCACTGAAAACATGACCTTGAAAAGATTACATCGCATGCATATATATCACTCACTACAGGAGGTCAAAAACTAATATTCTGTATCTCTCTCCAAAAGCGTAGAGCAATTCTGACGTTTTCAGTGGGACCTGCACCAACAGGGTCTCCATACATTTGTCTTTTTCTACTAATCACTTTGAATTATTTTCTACAAAGGTTATACGCATGCCTATTGTCACAAGTATTCCCTCGATTTTAAACGCTTCTCTTCGCACGACGATTGTCGCTATCATGCCATACCTCCCACCGCTTGCAAATTACATCAAAAACAAAAATTTATTCATTTGAAGAATTATCTGCAGCTTGTACCAAGCATGATGTGAGACATTTCTTAATTAATCCAATGAATATCACTAGTAAAGGAGGCTTCTTCTGATTTCCAGTCAATAATGATGCAAACTGTCAATGTGCTCCTGTAACTGGTCATAATCTCCTAAAATGTGGGTACAAGTGCCTGCTGTGGTAAAAGCAGAAGTATCGTTAACATCTCCTTTCAAACCGAGGCCCAACACTGGATACCTGTAAAGGGAGACAACCGAGTCTTCAGTGGTAAGGGACTGACAGAATGGTAGCAGTTCTTTTGATGCAATACAACAATAAACCACATTGTTGCTATTAAAGGATGCAAATGTAAAATACCGGTGATGAATCTTTCGTTACTAAACCATTAACAATATAAAAAGTTCAAGCAGCGGAAGGGGACAAGAAAGATTAGCAACAGTCTTTGGTAGTCATATCTTGCAAAAATATTGAGTTTTTTAACATTTCAGACCTTACATTAAGAGCACTGTTGCAATTGGTTGTGTTTAAGATCGACGTTCTCTCATTTAAATTGCTACAGAGTAATATACTGCAATCACAATGAACATCAGTAACTCGTGTCAAGTATTTTTGTAATAAATAGATGCACCTAATTTTGTCTACGAAATCATGACAGAGAGAGCCAGATGGAGGTACATATACGGAAAAAGCAAAAATATCTCTGCAAAAACCAAAGAGGGATTTGCCGATACGACAATGTAGCACATTGTAATGGAGACATTCAAGCTGGCGAAAATAACACAGAAAGGGATTTTTCACCACGCAAAGCAAATCACCTGATCTCCTCCCTCGATCTGGCAATTACTCTTATGGAATAACGTATTTCCCAAATAAAGTGGGAAATTGAACATAAACAAAATGCTCTCCAAAAGTTCCACTCAAACATACCAGTGGGAACTTTCCCAAGTGCGACGGCAAATCAGGATGATCTTTTTTAATCTCCAAAAGACCGTCAATGTTCGTTGACATCAGTTTGAAAGGAACATACAAGAGGACCGTATACTTCTCTATCTTTGGTTGTCTCAGGTCCGTGACCTTGGCCTCCCCCCTTGTGGTCTGTTCCCGCACCAGATCTCGAGTGAGAGCGGGCCGGGAACCCCGTGAATCGCAGGTCAGCACTAGTGCTAGATGGAGGGCGTGGCGTTCGCACTTCACTAGGTCAAACGCCTCCTTTGTGGCAGTCGGTCGTACCGACTCCCGTGCACTTCTCCGCTTCTGCCTCCGCCTTGGCGTAAGGTCACCTGAAACCCCGACGTCCTTCTCACGGAGTTCTTTCCTGTGCCCTAGGATGAGGATCTTGACGGCAGACTTGACAACCTTCTCTAGCAGCGACCTCCATCTCCTCACATCCGCCTTTCCAGTTGTGTAGGTGAAAACTCTTTCTGCTGCGTACATTTCTTGCGGCAATACGCGCAGAGAGAGAGAGAGAGAGAGAGAGAGAGAGAGAGAGAGAGAGAGAGAGGGAGAGAGAGAACGAGCGGAGTTTATTCATAAGCCGACGGCTCATCTGAAAAGTAGCGGTCACTACAAATGTAAAATATCGATGGACATAGGTATGTCATCATTTGCATCAACAAATATCATGAGTTCTGTCAACAGCTGAAAATGGGTTTGCATCTATATTTCAGCTTCAGCTCTCAATTTTGTAATTTTCTCTAGCTTTCAATGCATACAAGATGTACATCGCTATGTCCCTGGTTGCACGGAGAGAAAGCGAGAGAGAGAGAGAGAGAGAGAGAGAGAGAGAGAGAGAGAGAGAGAGAGAGAGAGAGACAGACAGAGAGAGAGAGAGAGAGAGACAGACAGACAGACAGACAGACAGACAGACAGACAGACAGGCAGACAGGCAGACAGGCAGACAGACGAACGAAAGAAACGAACGAAATACTTTATTGTAGGCCATCGGCCCGTACAATGGGGAAATAGCCGTTAATATAATGCCCTTTGCTCACACTGGTTACACTATATTTCATCATATTGTGATTCAGTGCAATGAATGACATTATATTGCAAAAGGATATTCAAAGTTCCATTCTCTCTCTCTCTCTCTCTCGCTCTCTCTCGCTCTCTTTCTCTCTCTCTCTCTCTCTCTCTCTCTCTCTCTCTCTCTCTCTCTGTATAATAGAGGTATGTGGCTAGCCCACGAATAACATTTTTATCGTCACTTTCTAACATTAATTTGAAATTTTCCATCAATCATTTTTGTTGGTCAACGATGAGGTATTTAGCTCTGAGAGCTTCCTAACTGGGGCAAATAAGTAGAACATGTATTTCATCTTCTGGCACGTCATTGCATAACTGGCATTTTAGATGATTGTTCTCGTCCTTTGAACGGTATCTCATTCTGTTACTTTGGATGTCGCTTACTCCTACTAGTCTAAACCTTATGTATGCGTTTCTTAATATTCTTTAGTCAAGTATGTGTAAGTATTTCGATAGCTGTAGCTCACGTTTGAACATTCTATAGAGTTCATATCTTTCACTGCGATTTATCGTCTCTCCATTGTGCGTGATAACAGTCAAACGCTCTCTCCTTGAACGTTTTCATGAATGCTTTGACAATACTTACTCCCTGCGATAACCACACGTCATGAAAGCCATAATCAAAAAGGAGATTCCTGATTTTGGAAGCCCAGTTGTTGTATTAAAATTCATTTTCCGTTGCATGAGCTTGTAAGCCTTCTTAGGATACCGGCTTTCAGGTAAGCTCGTCAGCCGAAGCCAGTATTTGATACATTTTGTTTTGGCGTTTATGCAAATAGGAAACCTTCCTGTCTCACCATAGACCATGCAGTTAGGCGTCCGAATGGACACACTCATAAATTTCTTCATTGCAAATGTATGCACCTTTTCAATAGGATCACAAGCCTCTGTTCCCCAAAGCTCTGCACCATATAAAAGAATTGGTTGAATCTGTGTATCAAACATTTTGAAAAAGACACCCGGAGAAAAGCATCCTATCCTTCTTAATGTTTGTATGATTTGAATCACACCAGCTTTAGCTCTGTCTGCTAGGTCTCTGAGGGATACATTTGGGCTTAGTGTTATAGACAAGATTAGCCCAAGGTATTTGTAGCTTGTGAATGTTTCGATATTGTCATTACCTATGGTCCATTTCTCGTGTCTCGCTAGGCGACCGCCTTGCCTAAATACTTAAATACTTTAAAAAATCTTAGTTTTGTTTTTCTTGATTCTTAAACCAACCCTGTCAGCTGCTCTTTTGAGGACTGTCAACTGATTCTGACGGCCAACTACTGTGTCGGACAGCAACGCTATATCGTCAGCAAACAATAATGTATATAGCTGTTCATCGTTTGGTTTCAGTTGTACACCATGTTTGCCTTTTGCTTTGACGTAAGCGGCCACATAGTTGATTACGCATGAAAATAGGAATGAACTCAAAACGCAGCCCTGCTTCACGCTGCAGGATGACGTAAACCACTCTGTAGACTGACTGCTCCATCGTACACAACAATCAACATGGCGGTATATAGACTTTAGTATGTTCATTAGGTTTGTATCCAAACCGTAGTCACTTAGTATCCTCCGCATAGCATCTCTGTTCACCAGATTGTAAGCTTTGGTGAAGTCTACAAACGCAACATACAGTTTACGTTTAAGTATTTTTGGACTAGAGAGTTAACGACAAAGGTGTTGTCGGCAGTGCTGTACCGTTTTCTAAAGCCTGCTTGTTCCTCTAATAGTATGGTGTGTTCTTCTGCCCACACCCCTAATCTAGTCTTCAAGATGTATTTAAATACTTTGCTGAGGGAGCTTCAGGCAGACATACAGAAGGACGGATTGAGAGACCGACAGATAGAGAGACAGAGAGACAGACAGACAGACAGGCAGACTGACGGACGGACGGACGGACGGACGGACAGACAGACAGACAGACAGAGAGACAGACAGACAGACAGACAGACAGACAGACAGACAGACAGTCACTCACTGACACACTGATTCACTCACTCCACTCACTCCATTCACTCAATTAGTCAAATCAATGAAATAAAGCAAGCATCCATCCATCCATCCATCCATCCATCCACCCACTCACCCACTCATCCACCCACCCACCGATCCGTCCAACCATTAATCCACCCATCCATCCGTCCGTCCCTCCGTCCGTCCGTCCGTCCGTCCACCCATCCATCCATATATCCATCCATCCATCCGCCATCCATCCATCCATCCATCCATCTATCCATCCATCCGTCCGTCCGTCCGTCCATCCATCCATCCATATATCCATCCATCCATCCATCCATCCATCCATGCATCCATCCATCCATCCATCGCTCCATCCATGCATCTATCCATCCATCCGTCCGTCCATCCATCCATGCATCCATCCATCCATCCATCCATCCATCCATCCATCCATCCATCCATCCATCCATCAATCCATGCATCCATCCATCCATCCATCCATCCATCCATCCATCCATGCATCCATCCATCCATCCATGCATCCATCCATCCATTTATCCATCATCACCATGACGTCTTCCAGCACGATGTAGGTGGCCCGAGCCGCTGTGGAGCTAGAGATGGTGATGGCGATGTTGCCTGAGGGGTAGTTGACCCGGCCAGTTCCGTCCGGCAGAAGCGCCAGGAACTTGACACCGTCCTCGTAGAACCTCTCCAAGATCAAGTTCCGCCGCGATCGGATGAAGCTGGCGGTGGAACAGAGTGACGGGAAGAACGTCTCCAAGCGTGCCTCCCAATCTCCACTCGGCGGCGGCGGCCGTGTCCATCCTAGCTCCTGGAAAGTCGGAGAGGACAGTCTGTAGTGGATGGTCGGGGCCATGTCCATTTCGGGATTGGATGATACGAAGGTGCTCCTTGCTTGCTTGTCGCCTTTCTCGGGGACGCTGCGCGCACGTTTTGTTTGTTTAGTGCATGCGTGCTCATTTCTGGTCAGCAGGCACATTTTTGACCTTTGAAGGGTGTCAGAAAAGCTCTCATCGGGGACTATTCGGTTCCAGTGCGCCTGAGACGACGTTATTGTGGAAATGCTTTGCAACAGCTTCTTTCCTCTTCGCAGAATTGCTTTCATCAAGCACATGGCGCAGCCCCCTACGTTTCTGGCTGTGATCCGCGATTTTGCCTGTGCAACCTGTGGTTCTTTGGATGGGGTCTTCTCCAAGATATTGCTTCTGCAGTTGAAGCAAAATTCGAAGAGACTCGAGTCTGCCCTGTGTGCCACTCGCTTCTGTTTGGAATGAGTGACAAAACGTCTTAGAAGGGCACACATAAAAATGCTGGTTCCACTCGTCGCCGAATACCCTTTCGTGATGGACATTTTTTCTTCATCTTTTTCTCGTGCTGGTTTATGTCGTGGGGGAGGCGCAGCTACATGCGTCTGCAAAATCCAGTTGTCTATGGAGTAGCATGTTAATATTCTTTCGCCTGGAGGCTTCTCTGAAACCCTATTGGGGACATGTTTGACCCTGTCTTGTCTTGTACCTATACTCGCAGTATCGCACAGCTTCATTTCGTCCGGAGTAGTGGACGACCTGTCCTTGTGGCTGGGGACCCGCGCGACTTTTCTTCCAGCCAGGTCTTGCCCTCTGGTCACACTCTTGGGGAACTTTTCATGTATGAGGCCAGTTTTGCCTGGAGCAGGGCTTCGCGCACAGGCCGCACGACTGGACTTCGGCCACGTTTGCAACGGCGCTCGACGTAGACTGGGAGAAGCTGTGACCGTTTTTTTGAGTGCGCCCTTACTTTTGTCATTGCCAGTTTCGCTGGCAGATTTGACGGATTTAACTTGGGGTTGAAAGAGAAGGCGGTAACATATCCTGGTTGAACTTTGGGTCGTGGTACACGTCTTCTTCAGCTCCTGCGCCAGACTAGGGGCAATGTAGTCCTGCACGACCCATGAAGCAGTGCATTTGTCGCCGAAAGGTGTGCTGCACAAATTACAATAGCCCTGGACGTATCCAGATTTTATGTATTCTTTGTTCGTGCGAATGTTGTATATGGAAAGGGCCACAGAACAGTTCCCACATATTCTTAGGATTTTTTCAACATCTGCTTTGTTTGAGTTCGTTGACTCGGAGTCCTTAACTGTCGTGCCCCTTGACTCCTCAGTTCTTCTCCTGCTCCCTTCATCCAAGATATCTCCTTCTTTCTCCTCTCCCTCTTTCTTCTCCTCTCCCTCTTTCTTCTCCTCTCCCTCTTCCTTCATCTCCTCACTGGCAACCGTACTTTGGCTGGGTTGTTCGGCTTTCTGACTGCTTTGTTTCTTTGCAATGGCTTGGGCAGTTAGCAGTATGAACAGTTCTACAGCCATATTCACAGCCTCTGTTGCAGACAGCAGATTTCCTTGCAGCTTCTTTGCAAAATGTCCCAAGGATACCTCTTCTGACGACGAGGACGACACCGTGACTTGTTTCTTCTTTGGTCTCTCCATCGTCTTTGACGTTTGTTGCATTATCTCTTCAGATAATAATCTCACTGACTTAAAGTCTATTTTGGAGAAAAGATTTGAGCTGAGGGCAGTTTGCACAGCGGAGTCTATCTGTTTATTCCCCGTCATTGAGCTGCATTGGACCGTGAGAGGAGAAAATAGCTTTGGGTCTGAACGCCTTTTGGAAGTAGCGCAATCAATGTCGTTCTTTCTGACGACTATTTCCGCCAATTGCTTCAGAGACAGATCGCTTAGAGGTTCCAACGCCTCCAACGACGAATCAAAGGAATGCATAGCTTCCCCCTTCACACGAATAACTCGATGGCTTGAATTTGGGGACACCATTGATTTATCTGTGTCCTCTCCACAATTGAGCCTGGGCAACTGAAAAATCTCTGACGTAGTTGACGTAGAGAATGTCAAGCCTTCCAACAATTCTACCTCCTTGACAGGTGGTGCATGTTCTCCCCGTGTGGGCTCTTCCTTTTCTCGTCCTGTTTTCCCTGACACCTTTTTGCCATTGCTATTCGTATTTGGGACTTCTTCATTTTGTTCTATTGCCATGGAAATGCAGCTTGCCCTTCGCACGCTTCCGGAAAGTGTCATATCGGCTAATGTGCCTAGCGATTCTTTTCTCGTCATATCTCCTTCTCCAATGGATGTACATGCTTTTCCTTTGCTATTGGCTCTTTTGCGTTTAAGTGTTGGCTTCTCTTTCTTCTTCTGGGTTTGTAATTCCTTTGCCGAAGCCTTCCTCTCTTGAACCACAGACATGTGGACATCCTCGTCAAAGCTGCCCAAGTCGATTCGTGTCGTGTCACTTCTCTGCTGATCTGTTATTTCTCTTACTTGCATTTTGCTGACCCTTTTCATATTTTTCTCCGTGTTGTCTCTTTTCCTCTCTTCTCCATAGTTCCTCTCTCTCTTCGTTGACTTGTCTCTTTTGTGCTTTTTACTGCCTTTGTTTGTTGCGTCTGCTGTCGCTTCTGCCATCCCCACTTCCAGTTGCCCCCTTCTTCGATCTCCCCACATTTCTGTCCTTCTCCTTTTCCATTCCTTGGTTTTCTGCTGATACAACACTGTGGCCAGCTCCGTAGCCATCTCCTTGATCGTTTCTCGATCCGGCGTGTTATTGTCTTCGGTGGTCGGACTAGGCGATATCTCGGATTGCTCGTTGCTCGTGGCCATCTCCCAAAGTCCTCTCCTTACTGGCTTTATGCTCTGTTCATTACTTTCTCTTCTTTTTTGTTCTTCTCTCTTCAACATTTGCATTTGGTTTTCTATCTTTTCCTCACTCTTGCTCTTCTTCCTTTCCATCTTGTCTTCTTTTAGATCCCGCTTGTTATTGTCTTCGGTGGTCTGACTAGGCGATTTCTCGGTCTGCTCGTTGCTCGTGGACACCTCACAAATTCCTTTCCTTACTAGCTCTATCCTCTGCTCATTACTTTCTCTCTCCAACATTTGCAATTGGTTTTCTATCTTTTCCTCACTCTTGCTCTTTTTCCTTTCCTTCTTGTCTTCTTTTTTCTTGTCCGATTCTTTTTCTGAATTCGACTCTTTCTGTTGTTTCGGCACTGCCGCAGATAAGTCGAATCTTAGCCTATTCTTGGATTTGATTGAAGGGTGAGACGCTGTAGTGAAAGAACGGCGTCTGTGCTGGGCAGTCAACCTCGACGAACCTTCCAACAATTCTTCTCTCACAGAGGACTCTTCCTTACTTTTCCCCCGTCCAGACGCCGATGCCTCATCCTCTGGTTGCTCTCTCTCTCCACTTGTGCGACCCTGTCGAGCTTTGAAAAGACCACCCTCATTTGGTTTTAGCTCATTGGAATATCTGTAGGTAAACTTCTGCAGCTGCTTGTTGGTGCCTGTGAGCTCTTGTTGATTCCTTTCAGACGATATTCTACAGCTCAAAACTACATCCTCGCCCGATGATTTCGTAGAGCTCCGTCGTCTATGTGGTAGTTTGTCCTCTTCATTTTTTGGAACCGTTTCACTCAATAGATTCCCTTCAGACGACGATGACGACACGTCTTCATTAGTGGAATCATATGCACGGAAATCGACGACCTGAGACTCTGCATGTAAAACAGAGCCGCGTTTACTGCTCTGTTTTCCCCTTGCAGTTGGGTCGCCATTGCTGATCATCATTGCTGCATCCCTGTCCAAGATCCACAATGTTCTCTTTTGGATCTTGTCAACATCCTGTCTTTCCTGTGCATCATGCGTTTCCTTCGCAGCTTGCAGACGGGAATGTCTTCTGCTTCCTCTGACGGCAGGGGATTCGTCTAACGCCGATTTATTTCGACAAGGTATCTTTCTTTGAAGAGACCATTTTCGTTTTGAGGGGTAGGCACCTTCCGTATCTTTCATGGTTGATTCTGCAAGAGATCCCCTTCCCAGAGACTTAGATTCTTCAGCACTCCAATACGACAAGTCCTCACTGTGCTTCTTTGTGTCCTTCAGGTGTTGCATTGCAGCCAGTTCGTCCCGGATCTGAAGCAATTTTTGCAGTAGTTTAATCTTTTTCTTCGTGAATTCTTTAGCGCCATGCTTGCTAAACATTTTATATTGGTGGTCGATCTTTCCACTTACGTCACTGATGAGCTCGTTCGTTCTCGCTTCGGCTTCCTGTAGGATAATTTCAGCGGTCACAATCTGTCCGAACTGCTGGAACTCAATGCAGCGGCAGCGATAATCCGCATCCACAAGGGCATACTGGTCGGACGTCGGAGACATGATAATGGGTTTTCCGCAGTACTCGCATCTCAAGACCAACTCGAAACTGAATGATCTCTCGCTGTGCGTGTGTGAACGCGTTCTGCGGAAGTTCAGGATGGTGGAGTAGGCCGGTCGAGAGGAGAGGAGCTCCATCTGCAAGCTGATGGACTTGAGATACACAAGCCTTGGCTCGGAACACATAGACAGTGTGGGAGTTGAGGAATCACCAACCTGCTTTTTCTTAAGCGCCGAACACGTGCCCGGGAAGGTGCTGGACAACATCGTAGGGAATTCTAGTGGAGTCCTGCTCTGATCGAGAGAACTGTCGGTCATGTCTGAACTGCATTCACTGAGACTGCTAAAGACATCTGACACGAAGCTGCCACTGACATGACAGCTGCACGTAGAGGGGGTGCTCACGCTTCCGCGTGGGCTTAAAGTGGCTGAGTGGGTGCTCGCGCTATCACACCAGCAGGAGTCGGGTGGACTGGAAGGACTGAAGACTTCCCATTGTGGTAGGGTTGGGGACCTGCCTTCCGTTTCTCTACCAGACTGGGTCGGTTGTGTAGGAGAGTTTCGGCTGTGGGCTGTTGAAGTGGAGTGCACCGTTTCCGAGTACCAGGAAGATGGCGTCTCACCGGAATACTTCCGGCCTTGATAACTGGAGAAAAGTATGTTCGTCCTGTGAGTGTCGCTGGATATGGAGGACGCCGAGTGGTCAAAGCTAACGTCTGAATCATAAGCTGTTTCAGTCATTACTTCTTTATCCAAAATGCTCGTATAAGAAGAAGCAGAGTAGTCATTGCATAGGTCTGTCATTGAATAGTCCTCGTCGGCTGTCTGCTCGTCTTCATTTCTGACATTTCGGGGCGAGGGAGCTGATGCTGGCGGTGGGTTCGAATCTTCAGCATCTTGACTGTCTTGATGACTGGACATGACAAAACAAGTGTAAGAGAAGCCCTGCTTCCAAGTGGAAGGAAAGCCGTACAGTCATCCAGAAATGAGAATGCAATTCACAAACCAACGGATCCTGACGTCATATTGCTGATAAACGTCAGAAATTCTTAGGTCATCGGGGTTGCCAATATTCAACAAAAACCCACGTCGGTACATAATTGAAGCATTGTCCTTCGTCTACAACGTCATTACTGATGTGACATGTATGTGTATGCGTGCGCGCGCGCGCGTGTGTGTATGTGTGTGTGTGTGTGTGTGTGTGTGTGTGTGTGTGTGTGTGTGTGTGTGTGTGAATGTTGGGGAGACCGAGCTACGCTCTGTCAGCCAGTTCACATACCTGGGCTGTACCATCACGGCAGATGACAAGATAGACAAGGAAGTGGACAGCAGACTAGCCAAGGCCAGTAGAGCATTTGGCAGATTGTATAAGAGAGTGTGGAGCAACAAACACCTCGAAAAGGACACTAAAATCAGTGTATACAGAGCCGTTGTCCTTACCACACTCCTGCATGGCTCAGAATCATGGGTCCTGTACCACCGACACCTGAGGCTCTT
>JAWQFJ010035106.1:0-20000 GCA_034096865.1 Theodoxus fluviatilis | reverse complement strand
GAGAAGACCAATAAATATGAAAGTTGAAACTTGGGGTGCTCCTCTGACTCGAAACGTCTCAAGAGGTTTTCATGATATGTGGCCTTATATAGCATATAGAGGCTGTTAGGCTGTAAAACTCCAGTCAGTCAGTCATTCGCTCATTCTCTCATTCATTTATCATTCTTTCATCCATTCATTTGTTCGTTCGTTCGTTCGGGTTTTTTGTTCTTTCAGTCAGTCAGTCGTTCATTCATTTATTTGCTCTTTCTCTCGTTCGTCCTTTCGTTTGTTCATTCATTCATCCATTTATTCATTCTTCATCCCTTGACTCACCAGACGTAAATGCTTCACGCGTCGAGAACAGGGTAGATGAAAACGGCCGACACGACACGGTGCAAAAGGACTTGATTAGCACGGTTCCGACTCTGAGACTCGCGTCTCGGATAGGCGGAATCACGGGTGGCAAGTGTGAAACATTGATTCGTGCTCGAGCCGCCGCGTGAGACAGACATGTGACGCGTGAGCTCTGTTCTCAAGCCAGCCCTCCCGGCCTAGGAAGCGCTCTGTAGTAGAGTAAAGGTTGATAGCCAAACGTCACTAGCTGCGAGCAAGAAATGGCATCGAAGAGAAACCTGGCGTACAGTCCACTTGGAATGGAGCCTGGTCAGTATGTTTGAGAAAATGCTCGAAAGATACGAAGCCCGCATCTATGACTCTGAACGAAGAGCTGACGAGCTGACCAAAAAACTAGAGAAAGATCGTGACGAGTGCAAGGCAAGGGACGACAGGATAGCCACTCTAGCGAAAAGAATCACAGCGCTAGAAGCCAAACAAAATGACCACGAGCAGTACCAGCGGCGTGAAAACATCCACATCGTCGGCCTTCCTGAGAAAGAAAGAGAGTGCGGAGGAGTGTGCAGAGCAGTCCAGAAATTCTTCCAGGGAGACCTGGGAATGGAAGAGAACGGCAGTGATTTTTATCGAAAAGACCCGAAAAGACCCGAAAAGACCCGAAAAGACCCGAAAAGACACCCGAAAAGACCCCAAAAGACCCGAAAAGACTCGAAAAGATCCGAAAAGACCCGAAAAGACACCCGCAAAGACCCAAAAAGAGGGCAGTGATTTTTATCGAAAAGGCCCCAAAAGACGTTTTGGGTCTTTTCGGGTGTCTTTTGAGGTGTCTTTTTGGGTCTTCTCGGGTCTTTTCGGGTCTTCTCAGGTGATTCAGTGTTTTCTCGGGTCTTTGTGGGTCTTTTGGGTGTTTTCAGGTGTCTTTTCGGGTCTTTTCGGGTGTCTTTTCGTGTCTTTTCGATACAAATCACTGCCATTGATTTTTATCGAAAAGACCCGAAAGGACCCGACAAAAAGACACCCAAAAGACACCCGAAAAGACCCAAAACGTCTTTTCGGGTCTTTTCGATAAAAATCACTGCCCTCTTTTTGGTCTTTTCGGGTGTCTTTTTGGGGTCTTCTCGGGTCTTTTCAGGTCTTCTCAGGTAATTTAGGGTCTCCTCGGGTCTTTTCGGGTCATTTTGGGTCTTTTCAGGTGTCTTTTCGGGTCTTTTCGGGTGTCTTTTTGGGTCTTTTCGGGTCTTTTCGATAAAAATCAATACAGTGATTTGTATCGAAAAGACACGAAAAGACACCCGAAAAGACCCGAAAAGACACCTGAAAACACCCCAAAAGACCCACAAAGACCCGAGAAAACACTGAATCACCTGAGAAGACCCGAAAAGACCCGAGAAGACCCAAAAAGACACCTCAAAAGACACCCGAAAAGACCCAAAACGTCTTTTGTGGTCTTTTTGATAAAAATCACTGCCCTCTTTTTGGGTCTTTGCGGGTGTCTTTTCGGGTCTTTTCGGATCTTTTCGAGTCTTTTCGGGTCTTTTGGGGTCTTTTCGGGTGTCTTTTCGGGTCTTTTCGGGTCTTTTCGGGTCTTTTCGGGTCTTTTTCGATTAAAACATCAACTGCCGTTCGCTTCCATGTCCCAGGTCTCCCTGGAACGAATTTCTTGGACTGCTCTGCACACTCCTCCGCACTCTCTTTCTTTCTCAGGAAGGCCGACGATGTGGATGTTTTCACGCCGCTGGTACTGCTCGTGGTCATTTTGTTTGGCTTCTAGCGCTGTGATTCTTTTCGCCAGAGTGGATATCCTGTCGTCCCTTGCCTTGCACTCATCACGAGCTTTCTCTAGTTTTTTGGTCAGCTCGTCAGCTCTTCGTTCAGAGTCATAGATGCGGGCTTCGTATCTTTCGAGCATTTTCTCAAACATACTGACCAGGCTCCATTCCAAGTGGACTGTACGCCAGGTTTCTCTTCGATGCCATTTCTTGCTCGCAGCTAGTGACGTTTGGCTATCAACCTTTACTCTACTACAGAGCGCTTCCTAGGCCGGGAGGGCTGGCTTGAGAACAGAGCTCACGCGTCACATGTCTGTCTCACGCGGCGGCTCGAGCACGAATCAATGTTTCACACTTGCCACCCGTGATTCCGCCTATCCGAGACGCGAGTCTCAGAGTCGGAACCGTGCTCGTCAAGTCCTTTTGCACCGTGTCGTGTCGGCCGTTTTCATCTACCCTGTTCTCGACGCGTGAAGCATTTACGTCTGGTGAGTCAAGGGATGAAAAATGAATAAATGGATGAATGAATGAACAAACGAAAGGACGAACGAGAGAAAGAGCAAATAAATGAATGAACGACTGACTGACTGAAAGAACAAAAAACCCGAACGAACGAACGAACAAATGAATGGATGAAAGAATGATAAATGAATGAGAGAATGAGCGAATGACTGACTGACTGGAGTTTGACAGCCTAACAGCCTTTATATGCTATATAAGGCCACATATCATGAAAACCTCTTGAGACGTTTCGAGTCAGAGGAGCACCCCAAGTTTCAATTTTCATATTTATTGGTCTTCTACATACTGTGTAGGGAGATGGAGTGGGTGTAGTCCTGCCCCCAAGCCCCAGAGGTTGCAAGTTGGGGTCACAGCAGTGCAGACCGGGCCGTCAATGCCATCCGGACATGCTGTCGACCAAGACGGTCACAGCCGATTCCTGCGAACGCGTATCATGATGATGATGATGTCCACTTGTATGGCGCACATATCCATGCTGGCAGCATGCTCAAGGCGCAGGAGATTGGGGGGAAGGGAGAAAAAGTTAACAAAACAGAGACTGGTGCACAGTCTTTCAGTCAGGTATGTCCTTTCATTTAGACTATTAACACAGATCCCAAGTCAGAAAAGGTGAGTCTTCAGAGTGCTCTTGAAGTCCTCTAGTGACTTCACTTCTCGCATGTTCTGGGGGAGCGCATTCCACAGGGTTGGACCACAGTAGGAGAACGAGCCTTCCAGTCAACCAACCCTCCTTTTCACCCATCTATTGATTGTTCTCAGCATATGCATACCCTTTCCCTATTCATCTATTCATTATTCATCCACATTTTCTTCTTCCTTGCTCTGTTCTATATCATTCTGTGTTCACCCTGACCATCTTACCTTTCTTCTGCCCTTTTTAGTCTTGATTTTTTTATTCTGCAACAGTCGAGGGGCAATCATGGAGATCCTGCAGGTGTTGTTTCGAGTTAGAGACAATATTGCTAAGGTCATCGGGCCACGGACGTTGCATTAGAATCGTCGGGGTTCGTAACAAAAGCCACCCGTACGTCAGCTGTTGTGGAAAACAGCAACGGTGTTAACAAACCTGCAGAAAGTATACGAAACACACACACACAACCGCGCGTGCGCACACGCACACCCTTTTAATTCCTCACACACATACGCACACGCACACGCACATGTACGCACACGCACACACACACACACACAGAGGCACACATGCGCACTCGTACACGCACGCACACACATGCAAACACACACAGACACAAACACACACACACACACACACACTAAGATACACATACAAATACACAAACAAACACACATAAACACGCACACACACACACACACACACAAACACGCAGGCATACATACACATACACATACAAAAAAAAAAAAACAAGCACACACACACACACACACACACACACACACACACACACAAATACGCGCGCGCGTATGCTGAGGAGAGTCAGGAACAGCACCTAACGTTGTTTTACATGGTTTAACACATATGATGAATGCCATTCATTATTTAACGACTCTGAATGTCCGGCAGACATGGAAGAACTTTGTCTTGTCAGTCATTTTGAACATCCAAACTTGCCCAGAATGAACCTGACACCATTCACTCCTCCATCAGGTCTACTCACCATCTGCACCAGGTCTACCCACAGTGACAATATGATCGTCAGCAAAAACACGTGTATTCCTTAATGTTGCTTGTGTCAGTCGTACTGAAGTTGCCTGACAACAAAGATCGAGTCCGCTGTGCCAAGATCACTGCTAGAACCAATTTGACTTTCGCAACAAACTTCGTCAGGAACGCTTTCAGCAAATACACTTATCAGTATGCATGACTCGTGCCCGGCTTTCTGCAGCAGTGATAAGCAGTAGCACGTCGCCGTGGCTGTCACGTGAAGTCGCTCAGCTTTCTTCTTTTAAACGTGCAAGCCCACGATATTTTCATGTCAAAAATCACACGGTATTTGCTCCTTTCAGAAGTTTGTAGGCTGGATCAGTTTACCAACCCCACTCCCCACCCCACCCCAACCCACCCACTCCCATTAGATAAGGTTGTAATAAGGTTCTAAGACACACAGACACACACACACACACAGAGACAGACACACATACACACACACACACGCATACACGCACGCACGCATGCACACACACACACACACACACACACACAGACACGCACACATACAGACACACACATATCTATGGCGTTGCTTTGCGAACGAAGATGGGTCGACGCTGCTGTCCACGTCCACCGCAGACACGTTCGTGA
Source organism: Theodoxus fluviatilis (assembly GCA_034096865.1). Taxonomy (NCBI): domain Eukaryota; kingdom Metazoa; phylum Mollusca; class Gastropoda; order Cycloneritida; family Neritidae; genus Theodoxus; species Theodoxus fluviatilis. The sequence continues at coordinate 15,095 of JAWQFJ010035106.1, read as the reverse complement.
CTGTACAGGCCGATGAGGGACGGGAAGCCCGACCACAGCGGCCGCAGGGGAAGGTCTGGTCAGGGTTCAGCATGACGCCCTCTCGGTTTTTTCTCCTCTGGCTCTTCTCCCTCAGTGTGTCCCTGCGGGAGCTCTCCAACACTGCCGTGGCTTCATTGATAGTGTGGCGCCAGGTATCTCTGTCAGCAGCGACGGGGGTCCACTGTCGGGAATCGATGTTGCAGGAGATTAGGGCTTTCTTTGCATCTCTTTTTCGGACCCCCTTTGTCACGTCGACCAGTGGAAAACTCACCAAATAGTGCTACTTTGGGCAGGCGGTGGTTTTCCATTCTGGAAACATTGCCTTCCCAGTGCAGCTGCGATCTCAAAAGCATGGTCTCTATGCTGGTGAGTTGAGACCGTTCCAAAACTTCCACATTTGTGATGTAGTCGCTCCAGTGTATCTCCAGGATCGTACGAATACAGCGTTGGTGGAAGCGTTCCAAGAGCCTCAGGTGTCGGTGGTACAGGACCCATGATTCTGAGCCATGCAGGAGTGTGGTAAGGACAACGGCTCTGTATACACTGATTTTAGTGTCCTTTTCGAGGTGTTTGTCGCTCCACACTCTCTTATACAATCTGCCAAATGCTCTACTGGCCTTGGCTAGTCTGCTGTCCACTTCCTTGTCTATCTTGGCATCTGCCGTGATGGTACAGCCTAGGTATGTGAACTGGCTGACAGAGCGTAGCTCGGTCTCCCCAACATTCACACACACACACACACACACACACACACACACACACACACACACACACACACACATACACACACACGCGCGCGCGCACGCATACACATACATGTCACAGCAGTAATGACGTTGTAGACGAAGGACAATGCTTCAATTATGTACCGACGTGGGTTTTTGTTGAATATTGGCAACCCCGATGACCTAAGAATTTCTGACGTTTATCAGCAATATGACGTCAGGATCCGTTGGTCCGTGAATTGCATTCTCATTTCTGGATGACTGTACGGCTTTCCTTCCACTTGGAAGCAGGGCTTCTCTTACACTTGTTTCGTCATGTCCAGTCATCAAGACAGTGAAGATGCTGAAGAATCGAACCCACCGCCAGCATCAGCTCCCTCGCCCCGAAATGTCAGAAATGAAGACGAGCAGACAGCCGACGAGGACTATTCAATGACAGACCTAAGCAATGACTACTCTGCTTCTTCTTATACGAGCATTTTGGATAAAGAAGTAATGACTGAAACAGCTTATGATTCAGACGTTAGCTTTGACCACTCGGCGTCCTCCATATCCAGCGACACTCACAGGACGAACATACTTTTCTCCAGTTATCAAGGCCGGAAGTATTCCGGTGAGACGCCATCTTCCTGGTACTCGGAAACGGTGCACTCCACCTCAACAGCCCACAGCCGAAACTCTCCTACACAACCGACCCAGTCTGGTAGAGAAACGGAAGGCAGGTCCCCAACCCTACCACAATGGGAAGTCTTCAGTCCTTCCAGTCCACCCGACTCCTGCTGGTGTGATAGCGCGAGCACCCACTCAGCCACTTTAAGCCCACGCGGAAGCGTGAGCACCCCCTCTACGTGCAGCTGTCATGTCAGTGGCAGCTTCGTGTCAGATGTCTTTAGCAGTCTCAGTGAATGCAGTTCAGACATGACCGACAGTTCTCTCGATCAGAGCAGGACTCCACTAGAATTCCCTACGATGTTGTCCAGCACCTTCCCGGGCACGTGTTCGGCGCTTAAGAAAAAGCAGGTTGGTGATTCCTCAACTCCCACACTGTCTATGTGTTCCGAGCCAAGGCTTGTGTATCTCAAGTCCATCAGCTTGCAGATGGAGCTCCTCTCCTCTCGACCGGCCTACTCCACCATCCTGAACTTCCGCAGAACGCGTTCACACACGCACAGCGAGAGATCATTCAGTTTCGAGTTGGTCTTGAGATGCGAGTACTGCGGAAAACCCATTATCATGTCTCCGACGTCCGACCAGTATGCCCTTGTGGATGCGGATTATCGCTGCCGCTGCATTGAGTTCCAGCAGTTCGGACAGATTGTGACCGCTGAAATTATCCTACAGGAAGCCGAAGCGAGAACGAACGAGCTCATCAGTGACGTAAGTGGAAAGATCGACCACCAATATAAAATGTTTAGCAAGCATGGCGCTAAAGAATTCACGAAGAAAAAGATTAAACTACTGCAAAAATTGCTTCAGATCCGGGACGAACTGGCTGCAATGCAACACCTGAAGGACACAAAGAAGCACAGTGAGGACTTGTCGTATTGGAGTGCTGAAGAATCTAAGTCTCTGGGAAGGGGATCTCTTGCAGAATCAACCATGAAAGATACGGAAGGTGCCTACCCCTCAAAACGAAAATGGTCTCTTCAAAGAAAGATACCTTGTCGAAATAAATCGGCGTTAGACGAATCCCCTGCCGTCAGAGGAAGCAGAAGACATTCCCGTCTGCAAGCTGCGAAGGAAACGCATGATGCACAGGAAAGACAGGATGTTGACAAGATCCAAAAGAGAACATTGTGGATCTTGGACAGGGATGCAGCAATGATGATCAGCAATGGCGACCCAACTGCAAGGGGAAAACAGAGCAGTAAACGCGGCTCTGTTTTACATGCAGAGTCTCAGGTCGTCGATTTCCGTGCATATGATTCCACTAATGAAGACGTGTCGTCATCGTCGTCTGAAGGGAATCTATTGAGTGAAACGGTTCCAAAAAATGAAGAGGACAAACTACCACATAGACGACGGAGAGCTACGAAATCATCGGGCGAGGATGTAGTTTTGAGCTGTAGAATATCGTCTGAAAGGAATCAACAAGAGCTCACAGGCACCAACAAGCAGCTGCAGAAGTTTACCTACAGATATTCCAATGAGCTAAAACCAAATGAGGGTGGTCTTTTCAAAGCTCGACAGGGTCGCACAAGTGGAGAGAGAGAGCAACCAGAGGATGAGGCATCGGCGTCTGGACGGGGGAAAAGTAAGGAAGAGTCCTCTGTGAGAGAAGAATTGTTGGAAGGTTCGTCGAGGTTGACTGCCCAGCACAGACGCCGTTCTTTCACTACAGCGTCTCACCCTTCAATCAAATCCAAGAATAGGCTAAGATTCGACTTATCTGCGGCAGTGCCGAAACAACAGAAAGAGTCGAATTCAAAAAAAGAATCGGACAAGAAAAAAGAAGACAAGAAGGAAAGGAAAAAGAGCAAGAGTGAGGAAAAGATAGAAAACCAATTGCAAATGTTGGAGAGAGAAAGTAATGAGCAGAGGATAGAGCTAGTAAGGAAAGGAATTTGTGAGATGTCCACGAGCAACGAGCAGACCGAGAAATCGCCTAGTCAGACCACCGAAGACAATAACACGCGGAATCTAAAAGAAGACAAGAAGGAAAGGAAGAAAAGCAAGAGTGAGGAAAAGATAGAAAACCAAATGCAAATGATGGAGAGAGAAGAGCAAAAAAGAAGAGAAAGTAATGAACAGAGCATAAAGCCAGTAAGGAGAGGACTTTGGGAGATGGCCACGAGCAACGAGCAATCCGAGATATCGCCTAGTCCGACCACCGAAGACAATAACACGCCGGATCGAGAAACGATCAAGGAGATGGCTACGGAGCTGGCCACGGTGTTGTATCAGCAGAAAACCAAGGAATGGAAAAGGAGAAGGACAGAAATGTGGGGAGATCGAAGAAGGGGGCAACTGGAAGTGGGGATGGCAGAAGCGACAGCAGACGCAACAAACAAAGGCAGTAAAAAGCACAAAAGAGACAAGTCAACGAAGAGAGAGAGGAACTATGGAGAAGAGAGGAAAAGAGACAACACGGAGAAAAATATGAAAAGGGTCAGCAAAATGCAAGTAAGAGAAATAACAGATCAGCAGAGAAGTGACACGACACGAATCGACTTGGGCAGCTTTGACGAGGATGTCCACATGTCTGTGGTTCAAGAGAGGAAGGCTTCGGCAAAGGAATTACAAACCCAGAAGAAGAAAGAGAAGCCAACACTTAAACGCAAAAGAGCCAAGAGCAAAGGAAAAGCATGTACATCCATTGGAGAAGGAGATATGACGAGAAAAGAATCGCTAGGCACATTAGCCGATATGACACTTTCCGGAAGCGTGCGAAGGGCAAGCTACATTTCCATGGCAATAGAACAAAATGAAGAAGTCCCAAATACGAAGAGCAATGGCAAAAAGGTGTCAGGGAAAACAGGACGAGAAAAGGAAGAGCCCACACGGGGAGAACATGCACCACCTGTCAAGGCGGTAGAATTGTTGGAAGGCTTGACATTCTCTACGTCAACTACGTCAGAGATTTTTCAGTTGCCCAGGCTCAATTGTGGAGAGGACACAGATAAATCAATGGTGTCCCCAAATTCAAGCCATCGAGTTATTCGTGTGAAGGGGGAAGCTATGCATTCCTTTGATTCGTCGTTGGAGGCGTTGGAACCTCTAAGCAATCTGTCTCTGAAGCAATTGGCGGAAATAGTCGTCAGAAAGAATGACATTGATTGCGCTACTTCCAAAAGGCGTTCAGACCCAAAGCTATTTTCTCCTCTCACGGTCCAATGCAGCTCAATGACGGGGAATAAACAGATAGACTCCGCTGTGCAAACTGCCCTCAGCTCAAATCTTTTCTCCAAAATAGACTTTAAGTCAGTGAGATTATTATCTGAAGAGATAATGCAACAAACGTCAAAGACGATGGAGAGACCAAAGAAGAAACAAGTCACGGTGTCGTCCTCGTCGTCAGAAGAGGTATCCTTGGGACATTTTGCAAAGAAGCTGCAAGGAAATCTGCTGTCTGCAACAGATGCTGTGAATATGGCTGTAGAACTGTTCATACTGCTAACTGCCCAAGCCATTGCAAAGAAACAAAGCAGTCAGAAAGCCGAACAACCCAGCCAAAGTACGGTTGCCAGTGAGGAGATGAAGGAAGAGGGAGAGGAGAAGAAAGAGGGAGAAGAGAAGAAAGAGGGAGAGGAGAAGAAAGAGGGAGAGGAGAAAGAAGGAGATATCTTGGATGAAGGGAGCAGGAGAAGAACTGAGTTGTCAAGGGGCACGACAGTTAAGGACTCCGAGTCAACGAACTCAAACAAATCAGATGTTGAAAAAATCCTAAGAATATGTGGGAACTGTTCTGTGGCCCTTTCCATATACAACATTCGCACGAACAAAGAATACATAAAATCTGGATACGTCCAGGGCTATTGTAATTTGTGCAGCACACCTTTCGGCGACAAATGCACTGCTTCATGGGTCGTGCAGGACTACATTGCCCCTAGTCTGGCGCAGGAGCTGAAGAAGACGTGTACAACGACCCAAAGTTCAACCAGGATATGTTACCGCCTTCTCTTTCAACCCCAAGTTAAATCCGTCAAATCTGCCAGCGAAACTGGCAATGACAAAAGTAAGGGCGCACTCAAAAAAACGGTCACAGCTTCTCCCAGTCTACGTCGAGCGCCGTTGCAAACGTGGCCGAAGTCCAGTCGTGCGGCCTGTGCGCGAAGCCCTGCTCCAGGCAAAACTGGCCTCATACATGAAAAGTTCCCCAAGAGTGTGACCAGAGGGCAAGACCTGGCTGGAAGAAAAGTCGCGCGGGTCCCCAGCCACAAGGACAGGTCGTCCACTACTCCGGACGAAATGAAGCAGTGCGATACTGCGAGTATAGGTAAAAGACAAGACAGGGTCAAACATGTCCCCAATAGGGTTTCAGAGAAGCCTCCAGGCGAAAGAATATTAACATGCTACTCCATAGACAACTGGATTTTGCAGACGCATGTAGCTGCGCCTCCCCCACGACATAAACCAGCACGAGAAAAAGATGAAGAAAAAATGTCCATCACGAAAGGGTATTCGGCGACGAGTGGAACCAGCATTTTTATGTGTGCCCTTCTAAGACGTTTTGTCACTCATTCCAAACAGAAGCGAGTGGCACACAGGGCAGACTCGAGTCTCTTCGAATTTTGCTTCAACTGCAGAAGCAATATCTTGGAGAAGACCCCATCCAAAGAACCACAGGTTGCACAGGCAAAATCGCGGATCACAGCCAGAAACGTAGGGGGCTGCGCCATGTGCTTGATGAAAGCAATTCTGCGAAGAGGAAAGAAGCTGTTGCAAAGCATTTCCACAATAACGTCGTCTCAGGCGCACTGGAACCGAGTAGTCCCCGATGAGAGCTTTTCTGACACCCTTCCAAGGTCAAAAATGTGCCTGCTGACCAGAAATGAGCACGCATGCACTAAACAAGCAAAACGTGCGCGCAGCGTCCCCGAGAAAGGCGACAAGCAAGCAAGGAGCACCTTCGTATCATCCAATCCCGAAATGGACATGGCCCCCACCATCCACTACAGACTGTCCTCTCCGACTTTCCAGGAGCTAGGATGGACACGGCCGCCGCCGCCGAGTGGAGATTGGGAGGCACGCTTGGAGACGTTCTTCCCGTCACTCTGTTCCACCGCCAACTTCATCCGATCGCGGCGGAACTTGATCTTGGAGAGGTTCTACGAGGACGGTGTCAAGTTCCTGGCGCTTCTGCCGGACGGAACTGGCCGGGTCAACTACCCCTCGGGCAACACCGCCATCACCATCTCTAGCTCCACAGCGGCTCGGGCCACCTACATCGTGCTGGAAGACGTCATGGTGATAATGGATGGTTGGATGGATGGATGCATGGATGGATGGATGGATGGATGAATGGATGGCTGGATGCATGGATGGATGGATGGATGCATGGATTGATGGATGGATGGATGGATGGATGGATGGATGGATGGATGGATGGATGGATGGATGCATGGATGGATGGACGGACGGATGGATGGATAGATGCATGGATGGAGCGATGGATGGATGGATGCATGGATGGATGGATGGATGGATGGATGGATATATGGATGGATGGATGGACGGACGGACGGACGGACGGATGGATGGATAGATGGATGGATGGATGGATGGATGGCGGATGGATGGATGGATATATGGATGGATGGGTGGACGGACGGACGGACGGACGGAGAAACGGACGGATGGATGGATGGGTTAATGGTTGGACGGATCGGTGGGTGGGTGGATGAGTGGGTGAGTGGGTGGATGGATGGATGGATGGGTGGATGGATGGATGGATGGATGCTTGCTTTATTTCATTGATTTGACTAATTGAGTGAATGGAGTGAGTGGAGTGAGTGAATCAGTGTGTCAGTGAGTGACTGTCTGTCTGTCTGTCTGTCTGTCTGTCTGTCTGTCTGTCTCTCTGTCTGTCTGTCTGTCTGTCCGTCCGTCCGTCCGTCCGTTCGTCAGTCTGCCTGTCTGTCTGTCTCTCTGTCTCTCTATCTGTCGGTCTCTCAATCCGTCCTTCTGTATGTCTGCCTGAAGCTCCCTCAGCAAAGTATTTAAATACATCTTGAAGACTAGATTAGGGGTGTGGGCAGAAGAACACAACATACTATTAGAGAAACAAGCAGACTTTAGAAAACGGTACAGCACTGCCAACAACATCTTTGTCGTTAACTCTCTAGTCCACAAATACTTGAACGTAAACTGTATGTTGCGTTTGTAGACTTCACCAAAGCTTTCAATCTGGTGAACAGAGATGCTATGTGGAGGATACTAAGTGACTACGGTTTGGATACAAACCTAATGAACATACTAAAGTCTATATACCGCCATGTTGATTGTTGTATACGATGGAGCAGTCAGCCTACAGAGTGGTTTACGTCATCCTGCGGCGTGAAGCAGGGCTGCGTTTTGAGTTCATTCCTATTTTCATGCGTAATCAACTATGTGGCCGCTTACGTCAAAGCAAAAGGCAAACATGGTGTACAACTGAAACCAAACGATGAACAGCTATATACATTATTGTTTGCTGACGATATAGCGTTGCTGTCCGACACAGTAGATGGCCTTCAGAATCAGTTGACAGTCCTCAAAAGAGCAGCTGACAGGGTTGGTTTAAGAATCAAGAAAAACAAACAAAGATTTTTAAAATAAGTATTTAAGTATTTAGGCGAGGCGGTCGCCTAGCGAGACACGAGAAATGGACCATAGGTAATGCCAATATCGAAACAATCACAAGCTACAAATACCTTGGGCTAATCTTGTCTATAACACTAAGCCCAAATGTATCCCTCAGAGACCTAGCAGACAGAGCTAAAGCTGGTGTGATTCAAATCATACAAACACTAAGAAGGATAAGATGCTTTTCTCCGGGTGTCTTTTTCAAAATGTTTGATACACAGATTCAACCAATTCTTTTATATGGTGCAGAGCTTTGGGGAACAGAGGCTTGTGATCCTATTGAAAAGGTGCATACATTTGCAATGAAGAAATTTATGAGTGTGTCCATTCGGACGCCTAACTGCATGGTCTAAGGTGAGACAGGAAGGTTTCCTATTTGCATAAACGCCAAAACAAAATGTATCAAATACTGGCTTCGGTTGACGAGCTTACCTGAAAGCCGGTATCCTAAGAAGGCTTACAAGCTCATGCAACGGAAAATGAATTGGGATACAACAACTGGGCCTCCAAAATCAGGAATCTCCTTTTTGACTCACATGCGAAGCAAAAGTGAGTCTATGTACTCACCCGTTTCGTCCGTCCGGGCGTCCGGGCGTTCGGGCGTCCGGGCGTCCGGGCGTCCGAAAACTTTAACGTTGGATTTTTCTCAGAGACTATTAAGTCTATCAATACCAAATGTGGCATGATGGTGTATGATGACAAGACCTCAAAAAACACACATAGTGACTTAACCTTGCTTCAAGGTCAAGGTCGCAGGGGCCATAAATGTTGTCTAAAAAACAGCAATTTTTCACATTTTCTCAATTTTCTCTGAAGTGTTTGAGATTGGATACCTCACCTATATATGGTATATAGGGCAAAGTAAGCCCTATCTTTTGATACCAGTTTGGCATACCTTGCTTCAAGGTCAAGGTCACAGGAGCTCTTCAAAGTTGGATTGTATACATATTTTGAAGTGACCTTGACCCTGAACTATGGAAGATAACTGTTTCAAACTTAATAATTATGTGGGGCACATGTTATACTTTCATCATGAGACACATTTGGTCAAATATCATCAAGGTCAAGGTCACTTTGACCCTTATGAAATGTGACCAAAATGGGGTAGTGAACCACTAAAAGTGACCATATCTCATGGTAGAAAGTGCCAATAAGCACCATTTTGCTTCCTATGTCTTGAATTAACAGCTTTGTGTTGCATGACCTTGGATGACCTTGACCTTGGGTCAAGGCCACAGGTATTTTGGTAGGAAAAATGTGTAAAGCATTTCTTAGTGTATGATGTCATTGCAAGGTGTAGTTGTTTGACCTTGACCTTGATGGTCACCTGAAGGTCAATGTCATGTAAAGGTCAAGGTCAAGCATGTGAGTCGTATGGGCTTTGCCCTTCTTGTTGATTATGGCTTTCATGACGTGTGGTTATCGCAGGGAGTAAGTAATGTTAAAGCATTCATAAAAACGTTCAAGGAAAGAGCGTTTGACTGTTATCACGCACAATGGAGAGACAAGATAAATCGCAGTGGAGGATATGAACTCTATAGAATGTTCAATAGTGAGCCACAGCTATCGAACTACTTACATATACTTGACAAAAGAGTATTCAGAAACGCATAATAAGGTTTAGACTAGGAGCAAGCGACATCCAAAGTAACAGAATGAGATATCGTTCGAAGGACGAAAACAATAATCTAAAATGCCAGTTATGCAATGACGCGCCAGAAGATGAAATACATGTTCTACTTATTGCCCCAGTTATGAAGCTCTCAGAGCTAAATATCTCATCGTTGACCAACAAAAAGCATTGATGCAAAATTTCAAATTAATGTTAGAAAGTGAATATAAAAATGTCATTCGTGGGCTAGCCACATACCTCTATTATACACAGAGAGAGAGAGGGAGAGAGAGAGAGAGAGAGAGAGAGAGAGAGAGAGAGAGAGAGAGAGAGAGAGAGAGAGAGAGAGAGAGAGAACTTGAACTTGAACTTGAACTTGAACTTGAACTTTATTGTCAAGGCCCTCGGCCCATTACGAATACAGGAGTTTACCATAAAACACAAGTAATCATCGCCAGTTTAATCACAGAGCGGTTCAAACCGTTACCGGGACCATACATCTGTCCCCTATTCTGAGGGTACGCATTTCAAGAGCATAATATATGTACATAGCTAAAGATCTTATTTTTCTCGTGTCAGACTCTCGCATTATTACCGTACTCATGGATCCAGTATATCTATTAGGTAACAGATGTCTTAGGTATTTCGAGCGCAGTTCATTGTATGCAGTGCATCTACAAAGAAAATGTTCTTCATCCTCTCTATCTCCACAGAATGGACATCCGAGATCAGTCTCGTCTGCATATCTTCTATTTATCTTCAGGTCGTTGATGCTAAACCTGAATCGTATCAAAACATCACGGAATTTCTTTATGTTAATTATGTTCAGGTATTTTTCCAATCCTAGGCTACGCTTGAAGGATGAATACCACACGAATCTATCACTTCTTATATTTGTGCTGTTCCATTTTTGTAGGTAGCAATCAATCAGTCTTTGCTTAAAAGTACGCAGGAATAGTTTTCCATTTCCAACCCCTCCACTGATCCACACAAATCCAAAACCGTGTCTAAAGAGGCAAACTTTGACTTGGTTGGACCAGTTTCGTTCCTCCGTGATGGACGACTTCAGCAGCATCAAATATGCTTGTTTCGGAAGTCTGTCTTCTTGCATGCTACCAAGCTTGAGCCAGTACTTAATAGCTCGTACACAGCTACTGATGTATAAGGGAAATCTTCCTAGGTCTCCGTATACAGTGTGATTTGGTGACCTAGAGTCGAGTCCGAGAAACCTTTTGTACGCGAAAGTGTGGACCCTTTCTATTTTCCTGTGTTCATGAAGACCCCATATTTCTGCCCCATACAAGAGTGAAGGTTGTACCTGTGCGTCAAACAGCCTAGTAAAGACAGTTGTATCGGTACTCCGAACATGCCATAGCGCTTTCAGCACATGCACGCTTTTCATTTTACCTCTGACTGCTATATCGTCTTGCGTAGCTCCAAAGGACAATTTGGTCGTGAGTACATAACCGAGGTACTTATACTGGTTAACTACCTCAAGTTTAGTATTATCCAGGAACCATCTTTCTCCAGCAGCCAAATGTCCTCCTTTTCTGAACACCATAACTTTTGTTTTTTCTTTGTTTATCGTCAGACCTAAAGACTTTGATACGTGTGCCAGGTTGTTAATTTGGTTTTGAAGACCCACTGGTGAAGTTGCCAGCAGTACGACATCGTCGGCGAATAGCAAAAGGAATATTTCGGCCATGCCTGACATTAGTTGTACACCATGTTTACCATTTGCTCTTACATAGTCTGCTACCGTATCAATGTACAGAGAAAATAAGGAAGGGCTCTCTAATGCTCCTTGTTTCAGTCCGACTGGACAGTCGAAAAAGTCCGATATCACGTGACGCCACCGCACGCATGCTTGGACTTTACTGTACATGGCCTTTAACATTAATATGAATTTCGTTGAGAGACCTGCACCTTTAAGGACTTTCCACAGTTGTGGACGATTCACAGAATCGAAGGCTTTACTATAATCAACGAAAGCAACGTACAGTTTTCCTCGCCTATCTCCGTACACATGCCTAAGTATCATACAGTAAAGTGTGAAGATGTGGTCGACTGTTGAGTGCTGGGTTCGAAACCCAGCCTGCTCCAAACATATTTTGTTTTCAACTGTCATCCATGTTCGCAGGCGTCTTGTTAAGATTGCTGTGAACATCTTACACATTGCGTTCAATAAGGATATGCCTCTATAATTATCAGTGTTCAGGATATCACCCTTTTTATGTATTGGGATAATTACAGAACGTGACCAGGATTGCGGAAAATAATGAAGGTCGTACATGGCATTAAACAATTTGGTCAGAAATGGAATTATTTTTTCTCCTGCTGCTTTGAGGCATCCCCCAGGTATCCCATCAAGCCCTGGAGCTTTGGATGGTCTTATGTTTTTAAGGGCACATCTGACCTCATCCTGACTTATTTGGGCATCAAGTTCATTATGGTACACTGAGTATTCATCAACAGAGACCTCATATTGGACATTACCATCACTCTGAAAGACTTTTTTGAAATGTGTCGCCCATGTTTCTAAGTCAATGTCAGGCTGAGGAGCTGAGTGCCTGGTGGACTTCTTGATCAGAGACCAAAAGGAATGAGAATCTCTACAGCTGTTCAAAAGCGTATTGCGCGCTTCAGCATAGTAGTTCTTTTTCTTTTCCTTAATGAGGCTTTTATATTGCCGCCGTAAGAATAGGTAATTTTCCTTTTTTTAACTGACTTTTGTCTCCTATATTGTTTGAGAGCATTTCGAGTATCTAGTTTTTGTTTGTTACATTCTTGGTCGAACCAAGTGGCGCGCGGCGTTCTAGAAGCCTTGCCTCGAACTTTAATCTCTATTCTCATGCTTTCCCCACATTCTACTATTGCTTGCGTGAGAGTTAGTAATGCTGTATCTATTGAAGTGTTCATTTCTGTTGTTGCTCTAAGGAGCTTTTCATCGAATTCTTGTGAGTGGATCTGGGTGAGGAATAATTCCTTTTTTCCCGGATCCCAAGCCAATGTAGAGTACGTTTTTGTCGTCAGAGAAATATTTAGTGGCAATTGCTTTGGACCAAATATACATTGTAGAGTCATATGGTTAGATTCGATTCGGGCGGCAACATTTAAATCCACAGAATAAGGTACATGGTCAGCAACTAAAAGACCATAATCTATCAAACTATTTCCATGAGTTGATATGTATGTATGCCGCCCTAATCTGTCTCCACCTGTGCTTCCATTCAAAACAACGATATGGTGCACTTTACATAGGTTCCTTAAGATTTGCCCAAAGCTATTGATTTTGACATCTTCGGACCTCCTAACCCTGAAGGAAGTGCATGGACATGATGAGCAAGGCAAACCTACGTCGATGTCTTCAGTATCCTCATCAGCTTCACGGTGGGTATCCCAATCGGCTATTCTGGCATTTAAGCCTCCACAAATCAAAATTACCGACTGAGAATACATTTCTTGGAATTTCAAAAGCAGATCTTCTATAAGTATTAGATTGCATGAAGTTTCTCTGTTAGTATAATAGGGAGAGTCTACAGGTGGGATGTAGGCACATATTATGATCGTATCACTGAAGATGGTTTGGCAGATTCTGAAGGCTAGGATGTTATCACAGTTTGTCTCTAGGCTAGTTGTATAAGCTGCTACCGATCTCTTGCATAACACGACCACTCCTCCTGAATTTCTACCATGTGAACTGAGTTTGATTCCTGGGGAATGCAGTACCTTGTAATCATCAAGAAAAATACTAAAGTCAAAACTTTTGGAAGTGAAGGTCTCCAAAATACAACAAATATCAAAGCGATCTAAGTAGTCAAGGAACCCCGGCTCAGAGAGTTTAGAAGATAAGCCCTCTATATTCCAACACAGCAGTGTCACATTGTCAAGTGATCTCAGGCTATTGTCTTCATGCGTAACAGCAACCTCTCGCAATGGGCACGGGCCACAACATCAGAGCTGCTCTCGAGAGACGGTAGCATGTCGGAGTCGACCATGCCAGGCAGACGACGGGTTGGCTGAATCGGTCTTCACAGGCACGCCAGGGCTGACTGTGGGTCTTTTCCTGCCATCACCACTGCCTACTTCGGTGCCTTCCAAGTTCCCTGGCCGGTTAGGCTGGCTTTGTAGCCAGTCCAGCACCGTTTGCTGTCTCTTTCCTTGAACAGCAGCTTCTTTGTTGGTTGCTTCCACTTCAACCACAGTCTCCACGTTGACACTTGGCTGCGCGGCATCGAGAAAAAGCTCCGGGTGGTCAGAATCTTCAGACTGGCCTGTACACACAGCATCCTCGCGGCAAGCGTCTGGAAGACCGTTTGCCGCTGCCGCCAGCGGTGTCGTCGTCTCCGAGCCCTCGGACACGTCGCTCAGTTCCTCCGACGCCGAACTCTGGGCCTTGTGGATGTTGGCACCCTCCTTAGATGGTGATCCAGTCCGAGAAGACAGCATCCTCCTTATAGCCTTCCATCTCCGTTCTGATTCGGTGCTATGTCGGGAAGGTTCTCTTCGACCCCTGCCCCCCAAAAAAACATTCCATCCACACACCCCGGCGTCCTGCGGGACTGGAGGTTCATCTGGGCATCGCCAACTTGAGAGTGCAGGAGCGCATGGATCATCGCAGGCTTGGGGGAACGTCTGCTGGTTCTGGCCGCGTGGATCCTGGTCTGGGTAGCGCCATGATGATTTCGTGAGCGTGTCAGGTCTCGAACGCTGGTCGCTGTCATACACCGGTGGTCGCTCATGTCCTGGGAGAGCGTGGCTTTCAGCGTGAGAACGGGATTCCATCGTTGTCTGCTGGTCGGCCCGGTGTCCCCTTCTTCCTCGTTTTCCTCGTCCCTGTCCGCGTCCTCTGCCCGACTGTCGTGTGTCAAACTCTCTGGTGACTTGCCTCTTGTCTCTAAACCACAGCTTGTTATTCTTGTAGTAGGCTTCATGTCCTTGTTCCCTTAGGTCGTTCAGGGTTCGGATCTGCCTACTTGTGAGCTCGCTCGTGATTCTTACACCTCGGCATCTGAGAGCGTCCCGGCCAAATCTGAGCAGGTACAGTTTGTCGAGGAATGTCGACATCTCGACGATCACTGGACGCGGACCGTTCCTGTAGTTTCCTGTGCGCGGTCCCAGACGCTGCACCCTGATGATGTCCCTCTCAGTCAAGTTCATCCCAGGGAGAATCTCTCTGAAGAGCTGTAGCACCGACTGATGGCAAGTCCAGTAGGACTCGTGCTCCTGCTCAAGTAGACCTAGAAGTTTGACGTTGTTTCTGTTTAACATTCCTTCAATCTTGTCTGCTTGATCCTCTTGCATCCTGATTTTGTTCTCAACCTCGGAGATGAAACAGTTAATTTCTTCATTCAGAGATTGTATGTCACTGTGAATGACAGTGTCACTCTCTATCGTTCGCATGTGTTCGCGTTCACACAAGTCGACGATTTCAGCGAGCACATCTTCCTGTT
>JAWQFJ010035105.1:0-10048 GCA_034096865.1 Theodoxus fluviatilis | reverse complement strand
CTCCACCTCAGCCTCCTCCTCAGCCTCCACCTCAGCCTCCACCTCAGCCTCCACCTCAGCCTCCACCTCAGCCTCCACCTCAGCCTCCACCTCAGCCTCCACCTCAGCCTCCACCTCAGCCTCCACCTCAGCCTCCTCCTCAGCCTCCACCTCAGCCTCCACCTCAGCCTCCACCTCAGCCTCCACCTCAGCCTCCTCCTCAGCCTCCACCTCAGCCTCCACCTCAGCCTCCTCCTCAGCCTCCACCTCAGCCTCCACCTCAGCCTCCACCTCAGCCTCCACCTCAGCCTCCTCCTCAGCCTCCACCTCAGCCTCCACCTCAGCCTCCACCTCAGCCTCCTCCTCAGCCTCCACCTCAGCCTCCACCTCAGCCTCCACCTCAGCCTCCACCTCAGCCTCCACCTCAGCCTCCTCCTCAGCCTCCACCTCAGCCTCCACCTCAGCCTCCTCCTCAGCCTCCACCTCAGCCTCCACCTCAGCCTCCACCTCAGCCTCCACCTCAGCCTCCACCTCAGCCTCCACCTCAGCCTCCACCTCAGCCTCCACCTCAGCCTTCACCTCAGCCTCCACCTCAGCCTCCACCTCAGCCTCCTCGTCAGCCTCCTCGTCAGCCTCCTCCTCAGCCTCCTCCTCAGCCTCCTCCTCAGCCTCCACCTCAGTCTCCTCCTTCTACCCCTCTCAGCCACCTCCTCCTCCAAATCCTCCTCTTCAGTCTTCTTCTCGGCCTCCACCTCTTCTTCCCCCCACTCCTCCCGTTCTCCTTCTTTCTTCTCCTCCTGATCCCCGCTCTCCTCCGTCTAACCTTCCATCTACTTTTTCGTCTTCCGCTCCTCCTCTCCGTCTATGCTGCCATCCTCCACACGCGGGCAACAGCGGGCAACAGGAAGCGAACGGTCGCTTTCCATGACTGGCGCACCTGTGGCCGCCTGCAGCGGGCCTGGGGACAGATCGTGACGCGTGTCAATGGCGGTTTCGTTCTCAGGCTCGCCTCACTCGGGCCTAATCCCGCGCTGTCATGAAAGAAGAAATCTTATGTATGCACCTGTCACGGTGTCAGTCACAGCCCACTGGCCTTGAGGCTTGAGTTTCCTCTTCTGTCTTTTGTCCGTCGGTGACCACGGCCCATTCCTGTGCATAGTTTGTTACTGCATCGTGTGTTTTAGATGGTGCATGGATTGGTGTCGCCACAATTTCAACTCGGCAATTCAAAGTCGACAGTTCAAAAGGGACAATTCAAATTCGACAATTTAAAATAGACATCTCAAAGTCGAAACAATTGAAAGTCAGCACAATACAAAGTCCACTATCGAAGCCGACAATTCAAAGTCGGCATCAACAATTGTTACTAAAAATTCGCACTTTTCTAGACAGAAATACAACATTCATCAAAGACTTAAAAATGGCAACTTTGAATTGTTTCGACTTTGAATTGCCCATTTTGAATTGTCAAATTTGCATTGCCGACTTAAAGTTTGCTGACTTTAAATTATCGCACAACCGTAAGAATGTCCGTCGACAAAGTATATGTCAAGATCGTTTGCAGATATCTAACAAACCAACTCAGATCTGCTAACCGTTCACGTCAGCACGAACGCTATTTCGCAGCTTCCAGTAATTTACTTAGTTGTCATGCAAATCAGGCAGTGTGCACTTTATTTTGTTTTATCCCAATGCTCTGGTGCACGCGACTTACTGTTAATGTTTCTTAGTTTTTCCTAAACCGTCGCAAGTCCCGAGCTTGCACAAACTGCTGATAGAATTGTTTTGTGTAGCTGCAAACATTCCATAATTTTCTAACACCTCGTGTGTGTGGCTTTGAAACACTACCACATTTTAAAGTGCTTGTGCATGGCAATGTACATGTATTGGAGGAATATGAAGAAAGAAGAGAACAAAAATCAATTGTTCAACATTTCCAATATTTCGAAACATATTAGATTAGATGTGCGTTGCAATCTCATCTGGCTTCACTACCTCCTACAAGCAATAATTACTCCTTATTCAAATCCTCTGCGAAATGTCACTTTCGCACTGGGCACAATTATATTTGTAGCAGCATTTCGTGCATTGTATTCTATCAGTTTTTCATGTTCATATATTTGTAACATTAGTGTGTTCGTATACAGTAGAAAGACATTCGTTCGTGGTCGCGAAGAGTGAGCGTTACGAATTAAGAAATTTTCAGTCGGAAATCTCACACTAGCAGTTTGGTGATTGGGTGGATCACGTCGTAATCAATGTGACTGGGAAAGTTTTGTCTGCAAAGTAAAATGTTCTAACGTTGCTCAGAGATGTACAAGTTATGTCATAAAAGGCCTCTTACAGTTGTGGTGGAGGACCGAGAGCAAGTCAGTGCTTCATGCTTTTAGATTCCGTTTGATCAACACCAAACCAATCGTGTGCATGCGTATGAAAGCTACACTGACAGTAGTAAGACTGTATACGTGATGGTATCAAAGATGTCAGTATATGTGCTGTTCACGGCAATGCCGATATCTCTGTCTTACTCATTTAATAATAATTATTCAGTGAATAAAAGCGTGGTGAAAACAATGTAAATATTACTTATGAAAAGGTCATTTGAAACAGTCATTGTGTAGTTGCAAGAGAAGAGGGGATCGGGGTATGGGGTGGGTGGGGGTGAAACAGACGAGAGAGAGAGAGAGAGAGAGAGAGAGAGAGAGAGAGATAATGAGAGAGAGACAGACAGACAGACAGACAGACAGACAGACAGACAGACAGACAGACACACAGACAGACACACAGGCAGACAGACAGACAGACAGACAGACAGACAGACAGACACACAGACAGACAGACACACAGACAGACAGACAGAGACAGAGAGAGAGAGAGAGAGACAGAGAGAGAGAGAGAGAGAGAGACAGAGAGAGACAGAGAAAAAGAGAGAGATAGAGGTGTGACGAGGATGGCCTGAGGAAGAGGTCAGTAGATGACCAGGCACAATGACGAACGTGAATGGATCTTTCCGGAGGAAAACAAAAAGCAACGTCCGGGATGGTCAACCTTCCAGTTGTGACTCACGTTTGTCCGTGACGATCCTTGTGACCCACACGAGCTCGTCACGTTGGTCACGACTTGTACAATGGCACTGCCTTGAAGGCCACTCTCTGATGAAGACATATCCAGACAATAAGCGCTTTTTTAAAATTTCTCACAAGAACTACCAAGACAGTGTGTGTTTCAATATTTACGAGAAACTTCTGGCGTAGCTATAGAGAGGGTATATGTAATTGTTGGCTTTTTCGCTGTCTCAACAAAGGTATATGGTTGACGGCAAAAACTGCTTTCGGTTCAATGTCAACTCATACGCGGCAACTGACAACTTTAAGTGGCGTGCGAACTGCAAAAGTCATATGCGTAGACAAGTCTGGCCGAGTGGTCATCGCGCTTGACCTGCAGTCGCTTGCGGCAAGTGGGTGCGGCGTTCGAAGCAGCGCGGTACCCGGAGTTGCGTCCTGGAGCACCCTGGAGCAAAACGGTGTACTTAACACGACAGTAATGGCACACTGTATCGCAATTAACCCGTGCATGCCTCCATGAACCAGCACCGGGTTGGAATCATCCTCAGGGAGTGGAGTGGATGCTGGTGCCTGATTGTTACTGTCTTTGTCATCAGGTGCCAATAAAGGATCGATCGAGCAGCCCACTGACCAGGGGTCAAAGTGTAAAACGGTTTGAGACCCAGACATGGGTGATACATTGCTGAATTAAATCCCACCATTACCTTTTTCTTCACCTTTAATAAGAAGCACTCAAACTGGCAACTGTTACACACATACACTGGTTTCACGTAATGACAAATATTGATCTCAAACCTGAAGACATGACATAAAAATGAAGTTACTGCAGGCATGAGGACGTGCTGATGCATAATCACTGCAACACGTAAGCACGTGGATAAGATGGAAACAAACCGACTTCACGCAGGAAATACAGGGTGCGGCGCCAGCACAACGAGAAAGCGAGATATCGCAGAGCAAAATGCACAACACAAAGCAAAGCCGAGGCAAACAGTTGTTCGTGCGCGTCACATATTTATATTCACACACAGGCACACAGACACACACATTCACAGACACACTCACATACATAATTATATGCATGTATACACAGACACAAACATGCGCGCACGTGCACACACAGGCACGCACACACACACAGAGAGAGGGAGGGAGAGAGAGAGAGAGAGAGAGAGAGAGAGAGAGAGAGAGAGAGAGAGAGAGAGAGAGAGAGAGAGAGAGAGAGGGGGGGAGGGGGAGAGGGGGGGAGAGCTGTTTATGGCGATGACGAATGACGAGGACGTGGAAAGGCAGCGCTTCCCTGCCATCCGTCACCAATCCATTAGGCACTAGCTTTCCCACGCTTCTGGGCCGCCCTCTGCCCCCAACCCCCCAGTCCACCTATGACCCCCTCATTGACCCATCAATCGCTACACCCCTCACCCCTGTTCCGCGCCCTGCCCCCTCTACCTTGCCCCAATGTCACTGTCCAGTCACTGACCGCGAGTCCCAGTCTGCGGCTTTGAACTGGAGGTTGTCCACGTGGTGCGCTCTGCACGCGAGTTCTCAGCAAGGCTGAAATGGTCGAAGTCGGAAACATTCGGAACGTCGTTTAGCTTAAGATTACACCCGAATCACGCGGACCGTTAAGGTGCATGGAGTACAGTACCGCCGAGCAAAACGTTTGTCACAAAACGCAGATACATTAACGCGGCCGGATCTTAGCGTAACTCCCCGGGCGTGCCAAGTCAGTCAGGCGGAGTGGCGGCTGCGGTCCGAGCTGAGCGCTATCACGTGACTGTAAGGCCGAGATTTCAAACTGGGGTACTCTGTCCGACCGGACAGAGTACCTCAGGTACAGTGTCCGCGAATGTTTCCGACTTCGACCATTTCAGCCTCAGCAAGCACCTACGCTGCCACACCGCCGCCCCTAAACGCTTCCTCCACAACTGTTTCACTTTGGTCCCTGCACGCCAGATTTTCCTCTCCGCGTTACCGCAGTAGCACACTGGATGGATACCGTGTCTGCATATTTCCAAGGAAAACTTTCATCTTCACCTTTACTTTATCCGTGTACGACGTGGACTTCATTCTCGGCTTGCAATAAAGACCTGGGAGTCTTCCTAACTACGTCCTTCTTCCCCGCACTTTCTCTATCACACAGCTGAAATGTGTACTTGAACTCACATGGAAACTTTCATAGTTTCAATTAAACTTTTTCGTCATTTAATAAAAACCTCCTCTCGAAACTTTGAAGATGTAACAGTGGCCTCTTTTGGGTTGAGGTTAAGAAAAGACTCAAGGTTTTTCCATTCAAAATTCGTAAAAGGCAAATGTCTGGGGATTTTGATTCCTGACACGTTCTTTCTCTATCTCTAGAGATTGTGTTGTCAATGGCCATATATTGCCTACAGCGGCTGATAGGCCGTAAAACTCCATTTTCAACTGGCATGCAGTGCATGGTAGGCTGGAGGTCGTGTGTGTGTGTGTGTGTGTGTGTGTGTGTGTGTGTGTGTGTGTGTGTGCATATGTGTGTGTGTATACGTATGTGTGTATGTGTGTGTGTGATATGATAATCTTTTCATTTCTCTCAAACCACTTAACTATCAACCCTTTGGTCCCCAGAACGCTTACTTCATTCTCCTCTGGCTTGTTTGAACACGCTTAGTCACAGGTAGACAGGAAGGACATTATTTTGGTTAGCCACCACAATATCTTCAATACGGGATTAGCAGTCCAACCCTATGCTGGCATGGCTGTTCCCATGTCAACTCCTTTCACACCACCCCCACCCCCACCCCCACCCCCCCGGAAGATTATTGGTTTTACTCACGGATGAAGTGAAACAATGTACATCTTACAGAGCTCTCTGCCCCAGAATACAAGGGCAGATTCCGTGCAGCACGGAGCAGTGGACTCGTTTGGTTTCAGGCCCCTGCAGACAAGTGCTGTCAAGCAAAATCCGGAAATGCGCAGATGGACCTCCAGGTGTGAAATCCACTTTCCTGCCGACAACTCAGCCTGAGAAAGAAACGAGGAAACTGTGAGGGCAGTATGCAGGTGTGGAATGGGAGATGGAAGTGGAGAGGGAAAATGGAGGGTGGGGGTGGGGGGTGGCACCTCTATTATCAGCTGTATGTGACCGGCATTCCTCTGAAATTAGAGAAATCTGTTTTGTTAAATATTCTTACTTTACGTTACATATGTTTGAGGAGTGACGGGATTTTCGCATCTCAAGAAAGAAGGAAATAAGGAAAACTCTGTGAGCTAATCAATTTTTATGTTACATAGCAATATAACAAATTAAATCAAAATTGTTATAAAAGTACACACACACACACACACACACACACACACACACACACACACACACACACACACACACACACACACACACACACACACACACACAAATAACGAACTATTTTATTTTGCTATTGCTTCATTAAATAGTATTAGCTCACAGGGTCTTCCCTTGTCCCTTCTTTCTTGAGGTGTAAAAATCTACATACCAAAACACCTTGAGCAGCAATCACACGTGTGTGTGTGAAAGATGTACTTGAGGGGGTAACAGGTGGGGAGAAGTGGGAAGCATTAATAGTCACCGGTGTGAAGAGACTAATCGCGCACGAATAATGCCTGTCATTGCGAGTTACTATTGTATCCTTTTTATCCTAACTGTACTGAAAACAAAGGAAAATTCTTGACAAATCTAGTTCTATTTCCCCCAATCTGAAGCGTATTAGAATACATTTGATAAATCATGCATGCGGACGTGCACAAAATGCCGGCATTTAATGTTAAAACGCATGTGACTATTCTCATGTTGCCAACTTTCCACGATTCTACAAGCATGGCATGACTTGCGCTCTGCGCTGTATGGGTACTAACCATAATATGTGTTCAAATAGATCACCCCAAGTCATCTGGCCAGAACGGCAGAGATTTGCTAGGCTTAAACGGAAAGCCATTCACTGAACCATTCGTTTTGTTTACGTTGTTTTTAGACCTCCTTATACCTGGCAAGATTTGTTATGTGGAAAGGACCGAAAAGTTTCTTTGTGTCCGGTAAAAGAGATAAATGAGAACGGAGGGAAAAGAAGAATTGAAGACGAGGGCATTGGCCGAAATACAAACCCGAGTCGCCCACGTGATGGGCGTCCTCTTTACTCCTAGACTGCAGCAGCCAGTAGCGGATTCAGTGTGTTGATAGATGCAGCCTTTACCGAAGCGTATGCAAATAAAGTTTGACTGGTATATCTTCCGATTTATGATTCCCCCATAAAACAACTCTCCCAAACTAAACAAGAAAATGGTGTGGTGTAAAATCGTATCCAAGGTCCTTTATCAACTCCGCTATCGGTTTTGGCACTCACGCACATGGCTGCGTTCGTTTGTCAAGGTGAAGGCCAACGCCAAACTTACAGCGAAAACATGCTTTTCGGACTAGACCGCACCGATTTGAAAGATACGATGATGCAGACCAATACATTCAGGTTTAGGCGTTAGGACAATCCGCAACTGAAATATGAGTAGGCACAACCCATATAGATTCAACTCGACGGAGATCGACTGCCAGTACGAATTGTGGATAATAAGTTTCCACCGTTACCTCACTAGTAAGAACCCATCTGATTGGTTGTTCGCGGACAGTTTGTCACGTCCTATGAACACAGAACGTCTTCCTATTTCACGGCAACTCCACGGAAAACTGTCCTTGTGATGTGCGAGCGCGATTATTGCAATGGCAAGTGGAGACTTGCCAGAACTATTGCCACATGTGAGATTGCCAAGACCTTTTTTGCGACTCGAGAGCGCGATTTTTGCTATGGCAAGAGCAGTCTTGACGGAAATCTTGATGTCCTCACTTCTATTGTCCTCTGTCCCATCTGCCTCTTTGGGTTGGGGGTCAGAATAGACCCACCGTGTCTCCCTACACAATTTGTATGAGGTGCATAATTGGGGAAATTACGATTTCACTTGCTTTTCTGCTTCCTGGGGTTTTCTTTGGTGATCAATGGTTTAAAACATCCTATAAGGGCCGATAGACCACACAACTCTAATCATTCGTTCCTTATGTCCCCCCTTACAAAATGTGACGACATTCAAAATTGTCCACATAATGTAGGCCCAATTGTGAAATTAGGAAGAATACTCAGATTTTTATGTTGTTAAAAAGGTTTTAAAACGGTCATTAAGTGTCATTTATTTCTGGAATAGGTATAGAATCGACTTCATGAACGCACAACCCATCGTAAAATTTCTTCCAGATGGTTACTTCCATGTTTTTTCAAGCATTTCAGGTTCAACAGATTGGAGTCTTTTTGGATCAGGACAATAACACCTGTACATATGCATGATCATCCTCATTGAAATCACTCGTGCTGCATTAGTTTGTCAGGTTATGAGAGACGATGGAGGATCAGAGGCGGAAGGGATTAGAGAGAACTGCAACAGTGAATACACGAAAACGAGGACTGAAGAATAGTTATGTTTAAGGTACACCTGAGAACTACAGGTATGACGGGGCAGCGTGGTGATGTGTATCGGGAGGGGGTAAGGATGCAGGGGGGTAAGGTGGGGTGGGGGTGGGGGGTTGATAAAGGGGAGGGCTGGCCAGCCAGGTGACAGGTGTCGTGGACTGTGGGAACACGCAGTCGCACTGCCTGACGCAACGCACTTCCGTCTAGACAGGAAGTCACCCACGACAGCTACCAGTACGAACACCTAGCTGTAGTTCAACTGCGCAGAGACTCTAAAAAAACCTACTCTTTCTGGGCTCGGGGGGAAGAAGATAGGTCAACATTCCCACTAGAACTTGCTTGCACGCACACACACACACACACACACACACACACACACACACACAAACACACACACACACACACACACACACACACACACACACAAACACACACACACACACACACACACACACACACACACACACACATGAAAGAAAACACCAGCGCACACATATTCCCTCGGGCGCATACTCATACTTATTTGCAAAAGTTCTTGATACGACCATTTTCGACTGTGTTTGATGATTTTATGACTGACTGAAAGAAAAGTATTATCGCGCTTGAAGCGATAAGAGAGATATGGCGTTAACTCTATAACAGTATTAGGGAAGTCATTTCTACATGGCGATATGAGTTGTCCTCCAGCGTTGATGAGAGAACCCAGTAATGAGAGGCAAAAACAGTTTCGATTCCTTATCTAGCGCAATGAAAGCCTTACAAACGCAGAATCAGATTTGGATGAAAGTGAATACTTGATAGCTACAGTTGGTGAGAAATTCTCTGACAACAAGAGTAACCTTTCGAATGATATTAGCGTCTTACATTGCAATCCCCCTTGGTATTTCCTGCATTATTGTGACAAAGCTTGCTCTTCTGAGAGACGGAAATGAAAATGCAGGTACAAAGATACCACCACAACAGATAGACTGTTTGACACGATGGAGAAATGCATAGTAATGACGAGAGAAAATGTGCGACAATGTAATACATGAGACACAAGACTCACCCTTTCAATTGTAATTTATCAAAACATAAATATTCAGTACCTGAATATATTTTCAGAGGCACTAACTAAAACAGACAAACAAATGAAAAACAAAAACAGGAAAATTCATGGAGAAGAAAACAAGCCAAATCTACATGATTTATTAATGAATATATTTAATTTAACATGCAAAGCCTTTGTACATAATACAGTGTACCAATAACACATACGAGGCTAATCTTTCTGTAATCTTGTGAATGCCTGTAGAGAGCATAGCATGGTTATTACGGAGAATCTGGATGCGATGTGTGTGCGTGCGTGTGTGTGTGTGTGCGTGTGCTTCTGCGTGCGTGTGTGTGCGCGCGTGTGCGTGTGTGTGCTTGTGCGTGCGTGCGTGCGTGCGTGTGTGTGTGTGTGTGTGTGTGTGTGTGTGTGTGTGTGAGTGTGTGTGCTTCCGTGTGTTATTTGTGCGCCTGTTATTTGTGTGTATGTGCGTGTGTGTGTGTGTGTGTGTG
>JAWQFJ010035104.1:10000-21932 GCA_034096865.1 Theodoxus fluviatilis | reverse complement strand
CGAGTGTCGCACACCGCTTTTACTCTACAAATATACAATCAATCGGATCCTCCGCTCACACTTGAACACTCCTCAGCCACTCATGCTAAAAGTAATCACAATCGAAACAAAATCACGTGCATCCACCATTCGGAATATTCGATTCGTAACAACCCCCCCCCCCCCCCCAATCCATCAAGCCGAACAAGGTCCTTCAACTTGTGTAGCCTCACTCCGCCATAATCCGGGACTGCACATCCGCCTCCGAATTCTAGCTGCCTTCAATTGGTAGGAGATGGAACCTCCATCAAAAACCGTGAAGTGCGACCCTAAGTTTAAAAGCATTTACTCGGGCACCCCTGTGCGGGAAAAAAAACATATACCAGCGCTTCTGCCACGGCCTCGTCTCAAGTGAGCGTAGCGCCATTGCTTCCGGACAGCGTGTCGCTACATCGACCATCGTGAGGATATATTTGTCTCCCCTGGAAGAAGGAGGAGTCAATGGGCCCACAATATCTACGGCCAACCTTTGGAACGGTGTATCAATGAGCGGAGTCTTCTGCAAGGGAACGGGCTTCACCCTCCCTTTTTGAGCGGTCCGCCGACCCACCCCACACGAGCGACAGTAGAGCGCCACGTCCCTACGGTACCCAGGCCAATAGAAAAAGGATTTCCATCGGTTCATGGTACTATGTATTCCTTGATGACCCAAAAAGGTACTGCTATGAACCGCAATAAGCACCGACTGGCGCAAATCCACGGGAACCACCAATTGACAACGCGTCGAGCCATGAGACTTGTGAATCAATTGTCGGTACAAGAGAACGTCTCTGATCTGGAAAGAAACAATAGTTCGAGATCCCTCCTCTCGATGCTGGTCTTTGGCCTTTTGGAAGCATGGCATAAGAGAAACATCAGCCCTTTACAAAGACTGCACCCACTGAAGGGTGATGTCTAACTGAGGACATTTTGCCGTAAGTAGAGGACGGAAGTGCTTCACCTCAGCCTGAGGCTGTGCCCTCGTCTGCACAACCCCCACTATCTCTGTACATTGGAACTGAGCTCCCGGAATCGTACCCAGAATGGCGTCACATACGGTATTATCGATGACGCAAGCATCAAACCCCCCCCCCCCCCCCCCTAGAAAACTGGAGTATCCAATCTGACTCGTGCGACTGGTAACTCGACATAATCGCCTGCGAACTGTCGACAACGCAGCACGAGAGCAGTGATTTGATCCGGAGTAAGAAAGGATCTACGAACCCCGACGGTCGAGCACCCTGAGTCAAGCATAACCTGAACCGGTCGTCCATTCAACCGACCCGAGCAGACTTGCAAAGAACTGGGCACGTCATGCTCCGACGCCTTGGCAAAGCTGACGTCAGGCATCTGTTCCCGACTGCCAGACGAAGCAAATTCTCGTGAGTCTCCACATGGCACCACGACACAAGATGCCGTAACCTGGCCCCCTGGGGCGGGTTTCGTCGGACACGTCTGTATCTTATAGCCCGACTCCCCGCAGTACCAACACTTGATTTCCGTATCTGGAGGCTGAGATCTCTCAGTGTCCGTACGCCCTACCCTGTAAAGCTCTCTGCGGGGTCCTGGACGGAAAAATGCTCGACCCCTCTGCACCCCTTGGGAGTTCGAACTAGGAAATGAAGGTGCTACAACGGGAGTAGCTACCCCTGCTGACCACACATCAGCTGCAGTCTAGGCAGACATTGACTGCGATGGGTGTGCCTTTCGATACCTTTCGGCATCGGCCACCAAGTCTTGAACAGACCCGTAATCTCGCTCCTCCAGAAAAGTGACCAAACTGGCCGAGCAAGAAGCGAGAATCTGTTCCCTCAAGACCAGATTGATGATGCCTTCGTAGGTTTTCTCGACCCGCGACAGGTCTATCCACCAATCCAGGAGATGCCTCAAATGACTTAGATAAGTCAGCATACTTTCACCCTGCTGAGGCCTCAAGGCACTGAAGCGAGACCGGTAACCCTCTGCAGAGCACTGGAAAATGCGCAACAACGCTTTTTTGAGCTCGAGTCCAGATTCAACCTGTACCATTCTGACGGACGGCAGCGGATCTGGAGGCGTGAGGGCGAGCGCTACGAGGACGACACAGTGCAGGAGAGGGTGGCCTTCGGCGGGGGCTCTGTCATTGTATGAGGAGGCTTCAGCCTTCATCACCGCACCCCCCTGTACTATGTGGTCTGGAATCTCACTGGCCAGCGATACAGGGACGAGATTCTTGCCCCTCTTGTTCTGCTGACCCTGCAGCAGATTGGCCCGAATGCCGTGTTCCAGGATGACAATGCTACTCCTCACAGGGCCAGGCTCATCAACGACTACATCCAGCAAGCTGGCGTCGTCAGGATGGATTTTCTTGCCTGTTCCCCGGACATGAACCCTCATTGAGCACGTATGGGACGAACTTGACAGGCGAGTGAGGGCCAACCAGCAGCCTCCCACAAACCTACAGCAGCTGCTTCAGCTGCTCCAACTGGAGTGGCAAGCCATTCCACATACCTTTTATGCCAAGTTGGTGAACTCTATGCGGCCGAGGTGTGATAAACTGCAGCACAAAAGCGGCGGACACACGCATTATTGAACTCATGAAAGACTTGCTTTTTTATTTAGACCCCTGAACCGTATGATGACCTGTGTATCCGAATAGACTCAATGCAATAAACCCAAATATTACAGTATTATTTACAAGTTAATTAAGGAAATATGTACAAAATTACATTGCGATATGTTTACTCGTTTCTTTGCTGTGGTTGCGTATGCGAGCCGTCCCTAACTTTTTCCGCTAGTATATTAAAGATAAAGACAGGCAGACAGACTGACAGACAGACAGACAGACAGACAGACAGACAGACAGACAGACAGACAGACGGACGGACAGGCAGCTAGGCAGGCGGGCGGGCGGGCAGGCAGGCAGGCAGGCAAGCAAGCAGGCAGGCAGGTATGCAGGCAGGCAGGCAAGCAGGCAGGCAGGCAAACGGGTGGACGAACATATACTTCAGCAAATAGGTTTGCATAATCATTGACACACATACACAGACATGGAGAGACACACACATGCAGAGACTGACTGACCCAATCACGACAGACACAGAGACAGAAATACACACTGTCGATTTAGGTGATTCACCAGCACATAGCTATGCAACAAGAGCAAGGCACTGACTGAGGTAAAGCCAGGGGCAGGTGTCAGCTGCACAAGTAGTAGAGTAGGTAGGCTATGTTTGCAATCACAGATCCTGTTTCTTGTCTCTGCTCTTTGAGCCTGGATACTAGGGAACTGTAAGCCTTTTTTTAGCATACCGAGCCGAATCCCTGCGAAGAACAGACAAGGAAAATGCTGGACTATAGGCAGGGACTGAACCCAAGACCATTCTATTGGCGCCCGAAATCCTCTACCAGCTCAGCTACCAGTCTTTCGTCATTGATTTCTTACTACCCGAGATTCATACTTAAGTGGTGCTTCAAGGATTCTCAGTCATTTGGTGGGCAAAGGAGGACGTATTCTTTGTACCGTACTATAATTCAATTATCTGACTTTGATTGATGTAACTTAATTTTTAAGACGTTTGTAACTTGCTGTGAAGCACCAGTGAATTTCCTACGGGATGAATAATGGTTGTCCGTCCATCCGTCTGTCCATCCGTCCGTCCATCCGTCCGTCCGTGTGTCAGTCTGTCTCTCTGTCTGTCTGTTTGTCGGTCTGTCGGTGTGTCGGTCTGTCTGTCGGTCTGTCTGTCTGTCTGTTTGTCTGTCTGTTTGTCGGTCTGTCGGTCTGTCGGTCTGTCGGTCTGTTGGTCTGTCTGTCAGTCTGTCTCTCTGTCTGTCTGTCTGTCTGTTTGTCTGTCTGTTTGTCGGTCTGTCGGTCTGTCTGTCAGTCCGTCAGTCTGTGTGTCTGTGTGTCTGTCTGTCTGTCTGTGTGTCTGTCTGTCTGTCTGTCTGTCTGTCTGTCTGTCTTTGTGTCTGTCTGTTTGTCTGTGTGTGTGTGTGTGTGTCTGTCTGTCTGTGTGTCTGTCTGTCTGTCTTTGTGTCCGTCTGTCTCTCTCTCTCTCTCTCTCTCTGTGTGTGTGTGTGTGTGTGTGTGTCTGTCTGTCTGACTGTCTGTCTTTTTGCCTGTCCGTCCGTCCGTCTTGCCGTCTGTCCGTCTGTTTATCTGTATGTGTGTATGTCTGTCCGTCAGTCTGTGTGTCTGTTTATGTGTCTGTCTGTCTGATGGTCTGTCTGTTTGTATGTGTGCCTATCTGTCTGTCTGTCTGAGCGTTTGTATATGCGTCTGTCCGTCTGTCTGTATGTGTGTCTGTCTGTCTGTCTGTTAGTGTGTCTGTGTGTCTGTGTGTCTGTCTGTCTGTCTGCGTGTGTCTGTCTGTCTGTCTGTCTGTCTGTCTGTCTGTCTGTCTGTCTGTCTGTCTGTCTGTCTGCCTGTCTGTCTGTCTGTCTGTCTGTCTGTCTGTATGTCTGTCTGTCTGTCTGTCTGTCTGTCTGACTGTCTGTCTGTCTGTCTATCTATCTGTCTTGTCTGTCTGTGTGTCTGTCTGTCTGTCTGTCTGTCTGTGTGTCTGTGTGTCTGTCTGCGTGTCTGTGCGTCTGTCTGTCTGTCTGTGTGTCTGTTTGTCTGTGTGTCTGTGTGTCTGTGTGTGTGTCTGTGTGTCTGTGTGTGTGTCTGTGTGTCTGTGTGTGTGTCTGTGTGTCTGTTTGTGTGTCTGGGTGTCAGAGTGCCCTTCATGAGTGAGTCCTTCTTGCTGGGCTTACGAGGCATTCTCCAGCGTCTGAACAGGCGGAAGCTCCAAGCAACGAAAATATGGAGCGGAGGAACAATTGTTGAAATACTCTGCATGCCATTGAAGTTGGCGGAGGGTTCTGGAATTCCAATCCCTGACGTAAAAAGTTGTCCCAATACTAATTTCTCACAAATTCAAACATTAAACTTGATAGAGCACTAAATACGTACACATTCGAGAACATAAATAAAGTCATTATGCAGGTATTGACATTTCTTGATGATGTCTTAAGAAAGTAATTAAACTTTCACCTTTAATTGACCATCACCGTCACGAATGACGTAATTTATATGGTATTCGTTCATTATATCACATGATTGAACAGTGACATAGTCTGTCTGAGGTGGGAGGAGTGGCGGGAGGGAGGGAGGGGGAGGCGGGAGGGGGGAGGCAGGGAGTGGGGAGGTGGAGGAAGGAGGGGAGGGTGAGGGGTGAGGGGTGAGGGGTGAGGGGTGAGGGGTGAGGAAGGAGAAAGGAGGAGTAGGAGGGGAGGGGGAGGGTTGAGGGGTAGGGGGAGGGGTAGGGGGGAGGGGGAGGGGGAGGGGGGAGGAAGGAGAGGGGAGGGGTAGGGGGAGGGTTGAGGAGGAGGGGGAGGGGGAGGGGGAGAGGGAGGGGGGAGAGGGAGGGGGGAGGGGGAAGGGGGAGGGGGAGAGGGAGGGGGGAGGGGGAGGGGGAGAGGGGGAGGGGGGAGGGGGAGGGGGAGAGGGGGAGGGGGGAGGGGGATGGGGGAGGGGGATGGGGGAGGGAGGAGGCGGGTATCTGAACACGGACAAGTCATTACGTCTGTTCAGACCATGAGTTCAAACCACCCTGGAAATTTCTAAACCAAATCCAGGTGCATCAGTATAACTGGTTACTTAACCCCATAGCCGACCCTAAGCATGCAAGCAATCTCCGTTCTCATCCAACATTCTGACAGAAGAATCAACACCTAGCCGTAGCTTACCAATCTTTGTGAAATCTTTGTGAAATCTTTGTGAAATCTTTGTGATATCTTTGCAGAATTGTACATTGAAACCACGGTTTTCTTGTGCAGTCTTCCTGGGTAATTTTTCATCTTAATCTAAATTTTCTCTGTAATCGTTTTCAATGTGGTATTTCGTTACCATGCATTTATTGTGACTAATGTTATTGTGTAAATTTTGGCTGGGGTAGATCGTGGGTGGGGGTGGGTAGGTGGGAGAGAGAGTGGAGGGTGGGATCGGATTTGTTTGTTTGCTTGCCTGTTTTAACAAGGGCTGATTGTAAGACAGGCAGCAATGCCTAATGCATGAAATTCCCTCGGAAAATTCTATATACTATCTAGGCTCAATCAATCGATCGCCTGGCATCAAAGATTATTGGTTACCTATAATCTTTGCTGGCATTGAAGGCTTGACATCACGTAAATGACGTCACCAGACTACGTCACCAGAGTGGGAGCGAAGGACCGATCTTGCGGCAGTTTCCAAGCAGGCGTCCTCCATTTCGGTGTGTTTGTCCTCCGCGACCCATCCACAGCAAACACACTAAGAAGGGCGTCGAAAGAGCCGGATTCCAACCTCAGAAAGCAAGTCGCTCTCCAGCATGGCGGAAAGAAGTTACTCGCCCTTGGATTTAGAAACGGTAGGGAAACTTTGCCCCATCTTTGTCCTCCTTGACGAAAGTGTCTCGTTCGGCCTAGATTTGCCGCACTTCGGCGCAGCTCAGAGTTTCTCCTCGCAGAGCGCAAGGAGGTCCCGTAAGCTCCACAGATATGAAGAGGGGACGTGAAGCCGCAGAAGACACTCGTTCTTACTTTTTCATTTAACAGGTGTAGTCTTTTCCCTCAAGTTTGAGTCTTTGCTGCTTAATAAACCTCGGGAATTTACTTCTGTGTGGAGTGAGCGACTCGCCTTACCGTCTCTCATCAGAAGAGAGGCAGTTTTGCTCTGCCGTTCCCAGAGCGGCCATTCTGTCCTGACCCACTCCTGCTTGTTGTGGTCGGAGCCCCCACTGTAGTGCCGTGCCTGCCAGTGCAGGCTTACCATGCGGCACGTTCTCGTGGAGTCTCCCCGGGTTGCGTATTTACGGAGTGGGTTAAATAGTCTTTCAGAAATTGTTAATGACTCCTTTTCCGTGATAATATTTTTGACACTGTTTTTCTTCTTCTAGTCTTTGAGTTCTATTATTTCAAGAAACCGATATGTAGTTCTTCGTTTACCTCTTTAGAGGAACTCGTCTACGTCAAAAGTTTTACCGAATAGGATTGCGTATTCTTAATTAACGTTGTGGCCTTATATGGCCTACACGGCTGATAGGCCCTTAAACTCCATCCATTTATCCACCATCCATCTGTCCATCCATCCGTCCGTCCGCCCGCCCATCCATCCATCCATCATCTATACTGGTTACACCTGTCTTTTGCAAATTCGGTCGGGTGTCGGAAGATCAACTGTGTTAGATATGCTGATATGATCTGTCAAGGGACAAATGCTCTCAAACGTCCTGTGTTCGGCTTACGTTCTCGGCAGCGAGACCTGGGTTGCACCAAAGAACTTGAGACAACAAGAAGCGTCACTCTAGTATCTTGTGTTTTACGTCACAGTCACTCACGAGTAATGTTTGCTTACTTCCCTTTAGTTTGGTTGGATCAATCATGAGTAGACGGTGTGGCCTGTGTTGCGCCTTTCTTGGCAGTTTTAACACTAGAGCAGTCACCATCAGTTTATTGTCAGTTTGAGAGACTCACTGGCTCATAAAATTGGTAGCTAGAGCATAATCGATTTCGCCTGCAATGGCGATCATCATGATCCAACCAAAAACAAGGGACGCAACTCACGCAAACCGCCGGCTAAATCTCGTCCTGCGTAAAATCGCGGAATGACGCTTCTTGTTGTCTCAAGTTCTTTGGTTGCAGGAAGCGGTACACCTTTCCCGTTAGTTCGTGTTGCAGACATCTTCGTTCGTTCGCTCTTTTGTTCTTCCTTCGCTCACGAAGAGGACGATGTCACACAGAATCAGCTCGATAGATCCGGAGATGATTGGTCTGGCCAGTCGGCATTCTGAACACAGAGATCACTACTCCCAGTAAAGTCTCAGCGTGCCTGAATGGCCAGTCGGCATTCTGAACACAGAGATCACTACTCCCAGTAAAGTCTCAGTGGGCCTGAATGGCCAGTCGGCATTCTGAACACAGAGATCACTACTCCCAGTAAAGTCTCAGTGGGCCTGAATGGCCAGTCGGCATTCTGAACACAGAGATCACTACTCCCAGTAAAGTCTCAGTGGGCCTGAATGGCCAGTCGGCATTCTGAATCCATCCATCCATCCATCCATCCATTCATTCATTTATTCATTCATTCATTCATTCATCAATCCGTTCATTCATTCTACCAGATGATGCAGAGGTTTTGATATTGTTCCTGGTCACGATTGAAGAAATACTGTATAACGTGATAAATCGTGGCCGAGTGAGAGGAGCTACGGCAAATGTTTGTGTGGATCATTGTGAACGGTGCGAATATGTGAGAGTCCGCGTAGAAAATTAACTGCGCGCGATCAAAATTCGTTTCAGTCCGACAGTGTTTAGCTGCTTGGTGGCGCTGACAACGTCGACGACGAAAACGAAAATGGTGATGTTGATTGTTGTTGCTTGTGGCGATGTTGTTGCAGTTGTTGTTGTCTTCCTCGCCACTGTAGTCGTCGCTGCCGTTGTCGTCGTAGTCTTTATAACCTAGTATTCGTCGTCGTCGTCGCTACCATAGCGCTTCTTATTGCTGCTCTAGCAATAATGTTTGTCGTTGCCTAGATATGTAGCAAATAGTACCTGCGCTGAGGAGGTTTTGCTTTCCGGTTGGTGGCTGGGTTAGGTATTCTGTGTGCAAAATAACTGTGACAGTTCGACACGGATTCTGATGAAATGTTATGCAGGGTAAGATTTTCGCCCAAGGAACAGTCCATTACATTTTGGAGGTAATCTCTTGCCGAGTTTTAGAATTGAAACCATAAAGATAAATTTCATCTCAGTAGGCTATAAACAGGCTTGCACTACTTCACTAACCTCTTTCAACGCTATAAGCGTTAAAATGGACTAACCTTTGCTTGTTGGCGGGACGACGTCTTAAATTACACAGGCTGTGTTGTCTGTGGCTGCCTACTCTCATGGACCACTATAAGCGTTAAAAGATACTAAGCTTCACATGTTAGTGGAGCAACGTCTTAAATTACACAGGCCTTGTTGTCTGTGGCTGCCTACTCTCATGGACCACTATAAGCGTTAAAAGATACTAAGCTTCACATGTTAGTGGAGCAACGTCTTAAATTACACAGGCCTTGTTGGCTGTGGCTGCCTACTCTCATAAGCGTTAAAAGATACTAAGCTTCACATGTTAGTGGAGTAACGTCTTAAATTACATAGGCCACAACTCCGGCATCAGCTCGTCTTTCCTACCTGCTTCAGTGCTGCTTTGCCCACCACATAGTGGTCACCTGGAATTGTATCATTGTCGTCGATTTTAATCACTACATTGCCGTGTTTCATCGCGACAGTAGTGTTAACTCCTAGACATCATCACCGGTCTTTCTACGCCGCTGTCCAGTATGTAGATTACTTCCACTACTGAGGCTGCCCTGGCGGGGGTTGCGTTCTCCGAGAGATCTCTAGCTTTCATAGTTATCATTGTTGTTGCTCCTTCTGTAACCGTTGCTGTCACTGTTGATGTTCTTGTGTGCTCAGGATCTGTTCGACCCCTCACTCTGCACGGAGGCCAGCGAGCGCGACTTCGACAAAATGATACAGGACTTCAAGACCGCCTTCTACCCAGGGTCTCTCCTTGCCAGCTACATGACCTCCTCTCCTGACCTCTCATCGCCCTTGACCCCTACTTCCGGGGCAGCTTGGTCCAGACGGAGGTTGGGCTACGACTTCGAGCCAGAGCTGGACGCATTTGCCAAAGGAAGCGACACGCTGTACTCTCACTTGAGGGACAGTCAGGACACAAGCTGTCTGGAGGAAGTGGCTGAGGTCAAAGAGAAAGATCTCCTGCCCAGCGTGTTCCGCCTCGACGGCCACAAGTCACGCAAGTCCAAGAAGAAAAAGAAAAAGAAGGAGAAGGAGCGGGAGACGGAGAAGACCAAGGAGAAGGAAAAGAGCAAAGCCCAAGCCAAGCCGGTCTTCCCAGTGGCCAGAGGGCTCGTTCCCAAGAACGCCAGAAGACGCGTAAACTTCGGCAACAGCAGCTTGGTGGAGACTCAGATGACCACGCCTGTGCGCCCCGCCACTCCAGAGAAGGTAACCCTCGTCGGGCGCGAGGAGAGCAAGCTCTCCAGCTGCGGGGACAAAGGGAGCGTGGCTTCTCGAAGCCTGAGCAGAGGCCTTCTTCCCAAGAAAGATGACGAAGATCTCCTCCAGTGCTTCCTCCCTACTAGCGAGCGTCCCAAAACCCCGGCTGCCCAGGCCAGTCACACCTCAATCAGCATGGCCCACTCACCGTCCTTCCTCTCTGGTAGGAGGTCTTCGTCCTCGATGGATGCAGACCATCCCCAGGGAGTTCCTGAGAGAGGCTATTCCCCTAGTTCTTCAAACCTTGGCTCGAACTCAACTCGAGGCGAGACAGGACGGCCTGAGTCCAAAATACGGAGACGCATCGCCTCGGGAGATCAGGGAACAGAACAACAGCCAGGAGACAAGGCCGCCGACACCGCCGCCACCAACACCACCACCAACACTAGCACCAATGTTTCTCAAAGCCGAAGGAACTCCGAGGCTCAGAACGAACGCAAACTCGACCCCAAGCTCATAGACTTCAGGCGCAGGCCTGTAGCGATGAAGACCACAGGCTTTGGGCGCTGCACTCTCCGGAACCGCGGCATCGAGAGGATGGACGATGACGGCCCCATGTACGGGCCGCACAGCTTCTCCACCATATCACGACACGTCCCAAGGATTCCCGTGACCTCCGCCTCCACCCTGAACCAGATCATCGACGAGTCCTGCGAGGCTGTCCGAAACGCAGCTCGAGCTCACAGCAGCAACCGTCGTCTGGGCTGGCAGCCTTCCTCCAACAACAACAGCATCACGTCAGAGGGAGCCTACAGCAGCAGCCACAGTTCCTTCGAGAAGCGGGACGAGACCCTGAGCGAAGATGTGGATGGCCTCATTGAGGAGATTTTCTCCAGCGTCCCCAGACCCCCTTCCAGAAGGCACTAGGACCTTCATAATTCTGGCAAAGAGAATTAGGAGAGGTTTTCATCGCGTCTTTTGTTGTATTCTTTTGGACTAAGCCTCGACGTGGTTCATTGGCACCTTGCCGTTTTCCTCGTTATTTGGCTTGCCTTTGTAAGATTGGGAAAGGAAACATCTGCCTCGTAGTTTGTATCGCTGCCATGATAAAAATGTCAGACAACAAAGTGTACTGAAAATAAAGAGGCTTTGAAAAGATACACTTGAAGGGTCAAGCAAGTTCTTTTGAGCTGAAATTCATACTAATGTGTTCGGGTTATATACATTCAGCGATAACTGAATTCTCTGCATGGCGTCTGACAAGATGGATTATCTCAAAATAATTTTTTGTGTGTTTTCATCCTTGAGCTTAACGGTTGTTTTTTCCGTCCGCCTGATTGGAGACCGTTTCAACAACAACAACAAGTAAACACCATGATTCTTCATGAAGGACTGTATATCCTTCTGAGGGAACACAGGAAGATACACTGTACAGATCTCTGTGACAAACGTCGTATTCTCCATTGATTGACGAAATTCAGTCGCCTGCATTTTTCAGTACATGTATTACCCACTGTAAAAGTAGGGAGAATGCAATGCCTCGTGTCTTATTGTCGTCTTCGTTGATTCTTAGGGAATGTGAATGAGTTGCGTGCGAAGTGTTCAGTGAGTGAGTAGTTAAAGAACTTATTTTCTCTAGTGTTGTGTTGTTTAGCTCGTATTTAGATCCAATCATTGTTGATGTGCATGCATGCATGTGCGCATTTGTGCATGTGTCTGCATTTTGTAATGCATGTATGTGCAGATACGTATACGCGCATACGTGTGTGCTCGCGCTCATGACTGCTAGTACATGTGAGCGTGCCTGCTTACCAGCTATGAGAATGTGTAATAAAGTGTGTGTGTGTGTTTTACATCTTTGATTCAAATGATGCACACAGTGTTCTTTTTTAAGATTATTACCTTT
>JAWQFJ010035104.1:0-5000 GCA_034096865.1 Theodoxus fluviatilis | reverse complement strand
CAGACTGATCAATTTAAAGTCGGTGTCCGAGTGTAGCACAATAAGCGGAGGAATACACTCAACGATTGAATACTTTTTGTGGTATGTTTGGAATGGAAGAATTAAGGCTATCACGTGACCAACCTGGTGCTGAGACTATATTCACTATTGTCTCAGCCACGCTGAATGTCACTAGAGTATACATGTAGTTTTTTTCTGCAATGGATGTTCCTCTAGCCACTCGGCGATGCAGCACAAGTTACCCACAACTGCTTGCAAAGATGGTATTGCCTGGACTCTATCTAAATGAATGGATTTATGCTTATCGTTAAAGGGCTTACCAGCCTTATTCGACTGTTTGAATAACTGAATGATTAAATGAATGGATAAATCATGGAGGGATGATATGTTTATTGTGTACGTCTATGAACTGGTGAGAAATTAAATAACTAAAGCAAAAATGCTGATTTTCATGATATACTCTCTTTAGCCTCCCGAACCATCTTTCTTTGCATTTCTCAGCGTTCATCAGGCAAATATCGAATAGGAATAACTTTAAAACATATAGTTTGTGATACAATTAAGTGTGAACAAGAAGGGCAAAGCCCATACGACTCACATGCTTGACCTTGACCTTTATATGACCTTGACCTTCAGGTGACCTTCAAGGTCAAGATCAAACAACTAAACCTACCAATGACATCATACACTAAGAAATGCTTTACACTTTTTTCCTACTAAAATACATGTGACCTTGACCCAAGGTCAAGGTCATCCAAGGTCATGCAACACAAAGCTGTTAATTCAAGACATAGGAAGCACAATGGTGCTTATTGGCACTTTCTACCATGAGATATGGTCACTTTTAGTGGTTCACTACCCCATTTTGGTCACATTTCATAAGGGTCAAAGTGACCTTAACCTTGATGATATGTGACCAAATGTGTCTCATGATAAAGTTATAACATGTGCCCCACATAATTATTAAGTTTGAAACGGTTATCTTCCATAGTTCACGGTCAAGGTCACTTCAAAATATGTATACAATCCAACTTTGAAGAGCTCCTGTGACCTTGACCTTGAAGCAAGGTCAACCAAACTGGTATCAAAAGATAGGGTTTACTTTGCCCTATATACCATATATTGTTCAGGTATCCAATCTCAAAAACTTAAGAGAAAATTGAGAAAATGTGAAAAATGACTGTTTTTAGACAACATTTATGGCCCCTGCGACCTTGACCTTGAAGCAAGGACAAGTCACTATGTATGTTTTTTGAGGCCTTGTCATCATACACCATCATGCCACATTTGGTATTGATAGACTTAATAGTCTCCGAGAAAAATCCAACGTTAAAGTTTTCGGACGCCCGGACGCCCGGACGCCCGGACGCCCGGACGCCCAGACGGACGAAACGGGTGAGTACATAGACTCACTTTTGCTTCGCATGTGAGTCAAAAAGTCTCTTCGGATAGAAAAATGATCACTTTGATACTTTGTTTACGATACCGATATTACGCGCAACCCCAACATTCTATATTTGGGCAAGAAGGCCGTCAACTGATCAACTTGAATGGTTACAAAGGTTACACAGATATGAATGTCCAGCCAATGAAAAGGGGTATTAACATTTTTCATGAGGCATATCAAAAGTGAATACTTGAAAGCATTCTTATATTTCATTTGTAGTTTTCTCAATCTTCTCTATTTTCGAATGTACATGGGG
Source organism: Theodoxus fluviatilis (assembly GCA_034096865.1). NCBI lineage: Eukaryota > Metazoa > Mollusca > Gastropoda > Cycloneritida > Neritidae > Theodoxus > Theodoxus fluviatilis. The sequence goes on along the minus strand of JAWQFJ010035104.1, from coordinate 3,297 downwards.
GTGGAAGGAACACAACTATCTGCTACTGTGCAAAGGTTTTCAGCCCTTTTCGAGGTTTTTGCTTTAACCCATGCTTGATTGAAATGTCCAGAAATTAACTTCTATAAAAAAAATAAAAGCTTCTGCAGTTCACCTTGCCCTATATCGAAGTATTAGTAAACAAAATCTGGATACATATCAACAGAGCGTTTTGTCAGGACTGAGGGCCAACATTTAATAAACATACGAATGAAACTTTAATATGACTGCCTGTTGCCCTGGTTACATATATTTTTGCATTTCCATTTTGTTTTAAAAATTACATCTTAAACGATGGTATAGTCAAAACAGCTTGAGATACGTGTTTTTCGTTTTCATTGTTTTCACCGGTACATAGTCCTTAGGTTCTAACAGCATTATTTGACAATTAGTTTGAATTCATTAATAAATGCTACTTATTACAGGACCTATCAACTTTTTCTAAATAATATTTTTAATGTATGAATAAATGTTTATTAATCGAGGGATTATAAGCCCTTTTTGACATTGACCTTTATATGACCTTGACCTTCAGGTGACCTTCAAGGTCAAGATCAAACAACTAAACCTACCAATGACATCATACACTAAGAAATGCTTTACACTTTTTTCCTACTAAAATACATGTGACCTTGACCCAAAGTCAAGGTCATCCAAGGTCATGCAACACAAAGCTGTTAATTCAAGACATAGGAAGCACAATGGTGCTTATTGGCACTTTCTACCATGAGATATGGTCACTTTTAGTGGTTCACTACCCCATTTTGGTCACATTTCATAAGGGTCAAAGTCACCTTCCTTAACCTTGATGATATGTGACCAAATGAGTCTCATGATGAAGGTATAACATGTGCCCCACATAATTATTAAGTTTGAAACGGTTATCTTCCATAGTTCACGGTCAAGGTCACTTCAAAATATGTATACAATCCAACTTTGAAGAGCGCCTGTGACCTTGACCTTGAAGCAAGGTCAACCACACTGGTGTCAAAAGATAGGGCTTACTTTTTTCTATATACCATATATAGGTCAGGTATCCAATCTCAAAAACGTCAGAGAAAATTGAGAAAATGTGAAAAATGGCTGTTTTTTAGACAACATTTATGGCCCCTGCGACTTTGACCTTGAAGCAAAGACAAGTCACTATGTATGTTTTTTGAGGTCTTGTCATCATACACCATCATGCCACATTTTGTATTGATAGACTTAATAGTCTCCGAGAAAAATCCAACGTTAAAGTTTTCGGACGCCCGGACGCCCAGACGGACGAAATGGGTGAGTACATAGACTCACTTTTGCTTCGCATGTGAGTCAAAAATGAATTAATGAATGAATGTTTATTGTTTAAGGGCCTATTTGCCTTATTTGACTATTTTCAACGAATGAATAAATGAACGGATGAACGAATGAAATAATGTCTATTGTGTAAGGGTCTATCAGCTCTTTTTGACTATTTGTTAAAATGACTTGATGAATGATTGAATATTTGAATGAACAAATGTTTATTGTATACAGGGGTCTTTCAGCCTTTTTTACTACGAGTTTGAATGAATGCACGAATGGATGATTGTTCATTGTTGAAGGAAAAGTCAGACTTATTCGACAGAGTAAGACCTCAAGATTCGTTAAAAAAGCATAAAAGTGTACATTTCGTGAGATATACATACACATGTACAAACACCTGTACACTTATTTTTACATATTCTCTTCCATGGTCTGTAACATTCAGGCAATATGTTCTGTTAGCCAGACCTGACGCTACGAAGTTCAGTTATTTTAGCGCCAGCCAGCAGTCTCTGAAAGAGAGAGAGAGAGAGAGAGAGAGAGAGAGAGAGAGAGAGACAGAGAGAGACAGAGAGAGACAGAGAGAGAGACAGAGAGAGAGGGAGAGAGAGAGACAGAGAGAGAGACAGAGAGAGAGAGAGAGGAAAAGAGAGAGAAAGAAAGAGAGAGAGAGAGATGACGGGGAAAGGAATGAAGGCGAAATGTGGGGGCAAGCGGAGGCGGGAGATGTAGGGCGGGAGGGGGAGATGCAGGGCGGGAGGGGGAGATATGAAGATGTCGACAGATGCAAAGACATACAGACTGGCTGACACAAGGATGATTGGGTCTGGGCCAAATGGAAGAAGAGATGTAATGACGAAAGTTTTTTCGTTGCACAATAACATTCACGAGGGCAAATACAAGTAGTAAACATACACGTAAAATGGCTTTTTCAGCAGTATACCAAAACACAGCCAACACCGCCGCATGCTGTTAAACCAGTTTTTATTGCTTTCTCAGGGCACAAGGGGGGAAAAGTATAGACATATAGCTGAAATAAAATTATAATGTCTTCAACAGTAAGTACAACATTGCGGCCATTTAGCAGTCAAGCGACTCAATAAGAAAAGTATATCTTGTGTGAAAATTAAACCATTCTTTGTAGTCTAAAGTAAGCCAACGCCAAAAGCAAAGCAAAAATGTAAAGTCAAGCGAGTAAAATGAGAAAATGCCGTCAAATATGAGCTCCACTTCACCCCTCTCTATTTTGTCAGTTCAGAAATGTGATGTATGTGCAGTTATTAACGTACATTGAAGAATATTTCTTATCTTACTCCATATCATCAACTTATCACTTTTAAAAATCCAGATCACATGGTAAATTCCTTTGTTACAATCAAGTTACACTTAGAGGTAAGCATATATTACATTTGATTTACTTAGTTCTCGTTGCAAATGTGTTCCTACACCTATGATCTAACCCGTACAAAATTTATCCTCTCTCAGAGTTTGAAAGAGCAGTAATCCATCTCAACAAAGCATATGTGCGAATAAAATTTGAAGGAAACTTGATGCTCCCTCCCTCAAACAGTCACCTAGAAACGCCTCGATGAGAGAAAACCAACCAGAGCAGCTAGTTTTGTGATCGGCGCGATGGAGGTGTAAGTGGAAAAAACGGCCTTGCACCACGCCATTCCCTCCATCCACAAACAGCTGCCTTGCATCACGACGGAGCTTCAAGGAAAATCAGAAACGAAGAGGATGAAGTACACATTGGCTTACACAGATGACGAGGTTGACATGTCAAGAAACATGTCAGTGATGTTTCAATATTCGAAACCGCCCAAAAGTCCCATTTAGTACACTGGTTAATCAGGCGTGGAACTCTATGCTGTTTTAGCTCTGCCCCCGCTCCGCCCCCACGTCCTACCCCCCCCCCCCCCCAAGTCAAGAACTGTCATGGAATTATTGACCCTAACATTCCAGTAAGAGAATATAAAAACCGCTGGCGCTGAA
>JAWQFJ010035103.1:12500-20548 GCA_034096865.1 Theodoxus fluviatilis | reverse complement strand
CAAAACCTGGAGGTTCAGCGCCAGCGGTTTTTATTCATTCTCGCATGGATTCTATATAGGACCCACGCTCCTGGAAACTCTACTCGCAAATGACGTCACGTTGTTGATGACGTCACACATTACGCAATTTCGCCATTCCATGAATCGCGTATTTGGGGAGGCGCTCTGGAGTGTACGACTTTAAAAAACCACTTTCTTTTCAAGCCTTGATTCTGAAAATTTGATAATATTGAATCGGACCTAACTTCCAGTTAGTGTGCAAAATCTCAAGGAAACCCGTCCAGTAGTTTTTGAGAAATTAGCCGTGAAGTCGGGACAGACAGACAGACAGACAGACAGACAGACAGACAGACAGACAGACAGACAGACAGACAGACAGACAGACAGACAGACAGACAGACAGACAGACAGACAGACAGACAGACAGACAGACAGACAGACAGACAGACAGACAGACAGATAAAGTCTGTAGGACCTCCAGTAAACCTGGAGGGATAAAGTCTGTAGGACCTCCAGTAAACCTGGAGGGATAAAGTCTGTAGGACCTCCAGTAAACCTGGAGGGATAAAAAAAAAGCACGCCATATATACGTGAAACAATTTCGCACCCAATTTCGCGCGTGCGCAGAAGCACTTCCGCCATAAAATAGCACAGGGAAAGAATATTTCGTGACACCGGTTGATCCTAGTCGCGGAGGTTTCTTTGGTCTGAGGAGAGCGGTACTCTCTCAGATCTTGTTACTTAACGTTCGGAAGGGCGGAGTTTTGGATGTGTAGCGGTTTTCATAAGCATTGTGGTGATAGCTGTTTCTGACCGGAGCAGTTGGTTTCCCCCTTGTTGAAACTACACTGGTTTTTGGGTGAGATCCTGTACTGAACCCGTAGGGTATGAGATTGTCATTTTGTGTCTTTTCCTCACGCGGTCTTGGTTGAAGCCAGTTGTTTACCCCTCTTTGAAGCTCACGTTTACATGTCTAGTTTTGTGTAAATGTACTTCGCGAAGGTTGTTGTCTCATTGTCATTGTGTGGATTTTGGGGGTTGGGTGTTTACTTGTTTGCTTGTTCACTATTATTAAATTTGTTTGTTGAACTTATCTTTCTGCCTCAGTGTCCAATTTATTTGTTCGTTATTTGTTCTTTTATGCCTGTCAGGAGTGTGGCAAAGGTTTTGTATGAAAACCTGTGATATATTACATTGATTGATTGTATCGTCAATCATTAGTAATCATATCACATCGCCACACGACAAAATGTAGTGCAGTATTCACTTCACGATAGCGGGTAACCTACACCTATGTGACCGGGTGAAGTGAAGCCCAAAGTTTTACATGGACTCTCTCTCTCTCTCTCTCTCTCTCTCTCTCTCTCTCTCTCTCTCCTTCTCTCTCTCTCTCGCGCGCGCGCGCGCGCGCGCCCTCTCTCTCTCCTTCCCCTCCTCCCTTTTGCCTGGTCAAAGCACCGGCCCCAGGTAAGCACTGTCAGCCTGTTTCCCCTCCCTGTATCCCTGTATCATGTATCCTGTGTTTCAGAAGGCCATGTTCTATATATATTGTAAGACCAGCCTACTATGTATCTTGTCAGCCTGGGAGTGTCCCAGTGCGCCTTCTCTTATCTGTTTGTTAATTGAACTTGACATGTGACCTCTGACAGCTCCCCTCTATCTTTTGCGCAGCTATTCATAAATTGTTAGAATCTAGAGACAAATTTGATGTTTTCTCTAAATTAAGGCATCTGATTGCAATGGTGCAATATTCATTCGATTGACTTTGTTATGCCTATCAAGGCAACACTTGGTTTGAATAATTTCGAGTAAGTATAAGGCAGCAATGAGCCTTTTTATATCACTAGGAAAGCACAACCCCAAGACAGGCTGAAATCCACCACTGCTGATTTCAAGCCTGGCTCCCCTGGAGTCCGCGCGTTGCTTTGATAAGGAGGGGCTGTCGGCAGGTCGAGAGAGAGCTCACCAGCAGTCTCTACAGAGAGACGCCCACCACCAGTCTCTTGAGAGACCCCATACCATCCGGGGGAGAGATCACTGTGACCATGGTCTTGGGTTGGTCCAGGCCATTATCATCAGGTCTCGGACCAGCCAGGGGCTCCTGTACCCATGGATGAATAAAGTTGTGGAAAGCAAGTACGATTTGTCTCATACCTGCGCCCTGCTACCATCATGCCTCATGCCACTCCATCACACCTCCATTGTGCAAAAATAAATTGCAAAGAAACAGAATGACGTTACAAAATGCTCAACAATTTATTGATTCGTTCGTTTTATTTCGAATGTATTCATCGGTTATTGACGATATAAAAAACACAAACATCAATCAATACTTTTGATGATACACCTCCATTTCATATATAAACCTTTTTTCGAAAAAGTTTCTCATTAGGTCACAGAGGAGTAAAGTTCCAAAATACCTTTTCATTCAGTAGACAGATTCGTGGACTCGCACCAATGCTGACTGGATGCTGCACCTAAGTGCAGGTCTGTACCAAAACTAGTAAGATGCTTCTGCAAACGAGCCAGCATACACACAACATTTGCAACGTAGTATGCAACAAAGGCTTTGTACAAAAGTACAATTACTCAAACTCTTAAGAACGAGCAAAACAGCAACATACTTTGGGATGGGAAGTTTTGCCTGTGCGATTTCACAACAATATAGATTTGTGCCCATGTGCCAAAACGATATACAGCTGTAAAACGCGCTCGTGGTCTCTCGTGAACGCATGAGAAAACGCTGCTGTATATGCTCAACAGCAATGTTCGAATGAAAATATGCAAAAATTATTTACATACCAACTGGCAACAAACAATTGTGTACATGAACGTTTCACCCCTTGTCATACCTACTTTCGTACGCATGAAACAATCATTAACCTACACGCAAAGGCGCGCACACTCTTCACACAAACTGGGAAGCTACTTACAAGAAAAATAGCTTACTCCATCACAGGGATGCACGTGCGGCACCAGAAGCTCAAAATTCGTAATCATAGCGAAAGCATTGTCACACAACGCGTGCAAGACATACCATACCAACTACTTGAGCTGGTTGTATATCAAGGTGACCAGAGCTGGAGTGGTGACCACTTTTTCGCCGCTCTGGACAGAGAGGTCGAGATCTGCTCCGGTCCTGTCTGCCTCCCACACAAGACTGAAGCACGGCCAAAGCGGCTCTGTCACGCCGAGCTTGCCTTTCCACAAGGCTCGCGTGTTCTCCACGTCCACTACCGCCAAGCGCTTGTCAGAAGGCTGCACTAGAAGTCCCAAGGTGTGCTCCTTAGGCGTCGTGGCATTGAAAGAACACAGCTTGCCCTCGATGATGCTATTCCCGTTGGCCTGGATCTCCGTCCAAATGTGCGTTCCGGACGCCTTGAGTCTCACCGAGAAGACAAAGCCGCCATCTCCACCGTCCATGAATCTACCGCTCTGTACAAGGGCTTCCCTTGTGGCCACACCAAACTCTCCTAGCCAACAGTAGCCCGACACCAGAGGTTTGGGCTTGATGTTGAACCTGACCTGCCAATAGCACGGGTGTCCCTGGGGTAGCGGTTGGGTTCCCCAAGTACCCAGAAACTTGGGACTGAGACATGAGGAACTGGAACATAGGGGGATGGGGTTGTGATGGGGCTTGGGACGCTGGGAAAACCCGGCCTGTTGGGGATGGTTGGACAAAGAGCAGCCGTCTCCGCTCACAGAGACCTCACGGTTACAGCAGCTGGCATCCAGTGCAATGTCGGGCACTGAAGACAAGGACAGGCATGGTGGAAGGACGGACGGACCGATGACAGACAGGAAGACAGGCAGACACACACGTATGAAATCCACGCATGCAAGCACGAACGCACACGTGCACACACACACACACACATATGCATGCGCGCACGCACGCACGTATGCAGACACACACGCACAAACACACATATTCCAACAATCTGGAATAGATCCAACTAATTCACTGGTATTGTTCAGAGGGAGGTGACCCTGTTGATTTCAAAACACTTTATGTTCTCTTTCCATGACATAATTGTATGTATTGTGGTGTAATGTTTAAAGGAATCATTCGTCTTCCGTATCAAACTCTAGTAGTCAGTCTCGTACACTGGACCTCACTTGATCATGTAAATGCATGGCACGTGTGTATGCACAGAAAGTTTGCACTTCACTTCTCTCCCGACTTTTTCTTACATGGGTGTGTACGTTGTTGAAGGAAATCTCCAATGAGAAAAAACACCCACATTTATTAAACGAGGTAAATATGCTGTTTCTGGAATGTTGCCAATAAAAGCTACATTCGAAGATGCAATGAGTGAATTTCTCTCTCTGTCTCCCCTCTCTCTGTGTCTATCTCTGTTTCTCTCTCTCTGTTTCTCTGTCTCCCATCTCTCTCTCTGTCTCTCTGTGTTTCTGTCTCTCTCTCTCTCTCTTTGCGCGTTTCTCTCTCTCTCTGTTTCTCTGTGTGTCTCTCTCTCTCTGTCTCTCTCTGTTTCTTTGTGTCTCTCTTTGTCTCTCTCTCTGTCTCTCTCTCTCTCTGTGTCTGTCGGTCGGTCTGTCTCTCTCTCTCTCTCTCTCTCTGTCTCTCTGTGTCTCCCCTCTCTCTGTCTCTCTGTGTCTCCCCTCTCTCTGTGTCTCTCTCTTTGTGTCTCTCCTGTGTAAAATGCCTGACAGTAGGATTGTCAAGCAAGCTTATGTCATGCTCACTCGCTCCCGTATACCTGAGGAACTCAACTGGGCGAAACTCATTGAAAGTTGCTTGGGAAAACTGGACTTCTCGTACTTATGGTACAACGGTGGAAGTGTTAACGAGAGAAGTACTATGAGGCATCTTAAGCAACGACTGCGAGACTGCTTTTTACAAGAGTGGAGTTCAGCCCTTAGATCAAGCAACAGATTTGCCTTTTATCGCTCCTTTAAAGCAGCTTTTGAATGTGAAAAAGACTTGTCTTTTATTAACATTCATAAATTCCGTGATGTCTTCATTCGTTTTCGTTTGGGATGTAAGGAACTACGAAGCAATGCACGATGTAGGCATGATCCTAACTTTACCATAAACTGTCCATTCTACAATGAAACTGAATATGAAATATACTTTTTAAGGAATTGCCGGATATATTGTGACATCAAACAAACATACTTGGCAAAATATTTTCCGAATCCATATTATGTGAACCTGACACGTCTGATCAAAGGAAAAGATGCTGAGAAGACAAGAGACATTTCAATGTACATTTTTTATGCCTTTGAACGGCGATCACGGAAAATACAGGAAATGGACTCTGTACCTTAGCTACAACAAACCAATTTTAACTTATGTACATACATCACTACGACATTATAGTAAATAATTAGTTTAGACCTTGTTTTTAACCACACTGGTTGTAAATTCACCTAAAGAATGTACCATATTTCAATTTTGTAATTGCGTAACTTTCTATACTACTGGGTCGTCGGCCGCAAAAAAAGAATAAATCAATCTCTTGGTGTCTCTCTGTGTCTCCCCTCTCTTAGTGTCTCTGTTTCTCTCTGTTCATCTCTCTCTCTCTCTCTCTCTCTCTCTCTCTCTCTCGCTCGCTCTGTCTCCCCTCTCTCTTTGACGCTCTCTTTGTCTCTCTGTCTCCCCTCTGTGTGTGTGTGTCTGTCTCTCTCTGTTTCTCTCTCTGTGTCTCTCTCTCTCTTTCTCTCTGTCTGTCTGTCTGTCTGTCTGTGTGTGTGTGTGTGTGTGTGTGTGTGTGTGTGTGTGTGTGTGTGTGTGTGTGTGTGTGTCTGTCTGTCTTGTTCACCCCCCCCCTCTCTCTCTCTCTCTGTCTCTCTCAGTTCCCCCTTCCCCTCTCTCTCTCTCTGTCTCTCTCAGTTCCCCCTTCCTCTCTCTCTCTCTCTCCCTCTCTCTCTCTCTCTCTCTCTCTCTCTCTCTCTCTCTCTCTCTCTCTCTCTTACTCACATTTAAACATATATAGTAGTAGAAGTTTATAACTTTCATTCATTAGTCCGTATTTTCTGCCTCATGATGAAAATATGAGATGTTCATGAAATTACAGGTTTACATTCCTTCAGAACCGCTGAAGGTCGAGCCGTATATCTATCATAATGAATTTCTGCATACTCACAGGAGACAACATAGTCGTTGGCACAGGATTCAGCAGTCTTACTTTCCGCTGTAGACGAACGGGCAGATTCTGGAAAAAGGATGGCAAGTTGATGGATGAATTGATAGCTAACAGAAAAAATTACGACAGACAAAAGACAGAGACACAGCCAGACACATACGTTTCCACAGAGACAATAGACACACACTCATGCAGATAGACAAAACCGACAGACAGACACACACACACACACAGAAAGACAGACAGACAGACAGACAGACAGACAGACAGACAGACAGACAGACAGACAGACAGACAGACAGACAAACAGTCACACAGACAGACAGACAAACACACACACAGACAGACAGACAGACAGACAGACAGACAGACAGACAGACAGACAGACAGACAGACAGACAGAAAGAAAGAAAGAAAGAAAGAAAGAAAGACAGACAGACAGACAGACAGACACTCCACTTCAACTCCCACCCCCACCCACCCCCACATAGACACACACACACACACAGGCGCAAACACACACACTCACACTCACACACATTCACAAATACACACACACACACACACACACACACACAAACACACACACACATTCACACACACATTCATTCACACACGCACACACATACATTCACACGCACACACACACATATTCAATTCACACACACACACACACACACACACACACATACACTCACAAACACTCACACACACACACACACACACACACACACACACATTCACACACGCGCGCGCGCGCGCACACGGACGTCCACCGAGGTAGGGATAGTACATCGGACAGAACTGCCAGATTCAACAGAGCAGGAGCTCATGTCCTGACTCTTTACCGGAGACGGCAGCAGTAAGTTGTCGTGTGGCGCAGTGGTGGAGCTCTCCTGTCCTGCAAGGACGGTGCCTTGTCTATTCCCGGCCGCTAGTGGCATAGCATGGAGTACAGGAAAACCCACACCAGTTATTTGACAGTTCTACGGTGACAAGACTTAACCTCACTAAATCAGGCGGCAATCAACATGGGCAAACAGGTATCGAATCTGGGTCGATGACGAAATTCTACTTCCATAATTTTGAACTACTCTTGAATTGCATTATATCGGTAGAGCAAGAAGGACGGATGGATAAAGTTTTATGCCCTATCGACCTTTGTAGGCTGTGTAAGGCCATTAAACACAAAATCACTATAATAGCATAGAATGGGCGCAAATCAAGTCACTGTGTCCCTAGTTATTTCGCCTCTTACGAATCGCGTCGGGAGAGGCAGTGGGTCTATTCTGACCCCCAACCCACAGGGAGTAGATAGAGCAGGAATTCACAAAGAGCAACAGTAAAAATAACTTTACACTAACGATCTCTAAGCACTTGCTCTAGCGATCCCTACGAAAAGTGTTGCGTTCCTGTATTAAAACTGCCGGGTGTGTTTCGAATGCACAGGATCACATGTTTCAACGTGCACCAATTCCTTGCTGTATCCAAACGACTGGATATAGCAGCAATGTTGATAGTAAACTTAACTGCACACTTAATTGGAACAGATAATCCTGAGTGTCAATCTTCAACTTCTCCTTGGCTCACTCAATGTGATATGCGGAGAGACTTTTTTTACAACAATCATCACTTTCGATCAGGGACTTTTTTTTTCCTCCGGCGATTGCTGTATTTATGCTGTGATTAACAGGAATACTTGAGTGGTTTGTTACAACGTGTCCAGACAGCAGGCGCGCCGCAGTTGTGGCAAAGAGCAAAGCTGTTTCGGCCTCATACTTCACGGCTAACCAGTAAAACTGCACGCAAGTTTCGCTCAAAATGGAAAGACTGAACTGAGCATGGAGCAAGATATACATGTATACTCTTCTTTGGAGACAGTCCTATAATGGACTGGGTTTACTTGTGACGTCATTTGCTGCACAGGGTCTATAGAAA
>JAWQFJ010035103.1:0-7500 GCA_034096865.1 Theodoxus fluviatilis | reverse complement strand
CTTCAGCAGTGTGGGGCCTCTATGACTGTTCAAATGTGGAAATCATTCACTTACAGGCCTTGAAACATTTTCTACACTTACCAACTCAGGCACCAAACGTAATTACCTATGGCGAAACAGGCAGATTTCCTTTATTTATCAATGCCAGGATACGTGCTGCTACAGTCTGGTGATATAAATTGGGCACAGGATATAAAAGCATTGCTGTGTAAACACAATTTTGAAAATTTGTGGAGATTGCAATATGTACATAACGAGAAGCAATTCCTAGAGGAGCTGCGGGAACGCCTGATAACCGAATATGTACAAGTTTGGTACAACTCCCTTGAAAGCAGTGAAAGGTATGCCTTCTATAGGCAATTCAAATGTGTTTTCAGCCGGGAACAGTATTTGTGCGCGATAGATCGGCGAATCCTCAAAGATGTATTTGTCCGCTTTCGTGCTGGTTTTAGCGATTTAATCATCCACAGACACCGCTTCACAAATGATCCTCAACGGTCTTTACTTTGTCCATCGTGCAATGAGGAAGATGAAGATGAGATTCATTTCCTGTTGAGATGCCCGGCATACGCAGATATAAGGCAGAATTATGTTTTTAATTTGTTTGATCCTGCTAAACGTGTTGATATTGCGATGGTGCTGGCATCCGACAATGTCAATACGATAAGATCTGTGGCATTGTACTTGTTGCATGCATTTAAAAGAAGAAGAGATGCCGTCAGCACAACCAGAGTGATGTAAAAACAATTATGTTGTGATGGGCCAGAGGCCTAAACAAATAAAGTATTTCGTTCGTTCGTTCGTTCTCTCTCTCTCTCTCTCTCTCTCTCTCTCTCTCTCTCTCTCTCTCAGAGCACACCTACCTTAGCGTCCAGCTCCTCCAGATGTTCGCTCTGCCTCTGCCTTGCAGCAAAGGCCATCTGTGAGTAGGCGGTCTCTACTTGACTGTTTGCCTTGCTGTTGTCCCAGTCAGACTTGCCCAGAGAATCCTTGGTGTCCTCCTTGCTTGTCTGCTCACTGTGGCCGCCGCTACACAGTTCTACGGAGATGGACGGCACCTCGCTCTGGGTAGAGCGAGGTCAGGGTTGGTGAAGGAATGAATATCTGGCGAGATCTTTTTCAGGCGCGACTGATTTCTCTCCAAATCAACGCACTCATCTTTATCACAAAACTCATCCAAACTCTACTTGTCTAGTTTTCCTCCGTAGATCTGCTGGAATCCAATCGTAAGCAGCATTGTCGTGTAACAAAGATAACATTCTTTTGTCCAACTGCCTCAGAAGAACATGACAGAGAGGATTGTCAGGAAAAGGAGGAGGAGGAGGAGAAGGAGGAGGAGGAGGAGGAGGAGGAGGAGGAGGAGGAGGAGGAGGAGGAGGAGGAGGAGGAGGAGGAGGAGAAAGAGAAGGAGGAGGAGGAGGGAGGAGGAGGAGGAGGAGGAGGGAGGAGGAGGAGGAGGAGGAGGAGGAGGAAGAAGACTAGGAGGAGGACTAGGAGGAGGACGAGGAGGAGGACGAAGAGGAGGACGAGGAGGAGGAGGACGAGGAGGACGAAGAGGACGAGGAGGACGAGGAGGACGAGGAGGAGGAGGAGGAGGAGGAGGAGGAGGAGGAGGAGGAGGAGGAGGAGGAGGAGGAGGAGGAGGAGAAGGAGGAGGAGGAGGACAAGGAGGAGAACGAGGACGAGGAGGAGTAGGACGACGACGACGAGGAGGAGGAGGAGGAGGAGGAGGAGGAGGACGAGGAGGAGGAGGAGGAGAAGGAGGAGGAGGAGAAGGAGGAGGAGGAGGACGAGGAGGAGAACGAGGAGGAGGAGGACGAGGAGGAGGAGGAGGAGGAGGAGGAGGAGGAGGAGGAGGACGAGGAGGAGGACGAGGAGGAGGTGGAGGAGGAGGAGGAGGAGGAGGAGGAGGAGGAGGAGGAGGAGGAGGAGGAGGAGGTGGAGGAGGAGGAGGAGGAGGAGGAGGAGGAGGAGGAGGAGGAGGAGGAGGAGGAGGAGGAGGAGGAGGAGGAGGAGGAGGAGGAGGAGGAGGCGAAGAAGGAGGAGGAGACGGAAAAGGAGGCAAAGGAGGAGGAATAGGAGGAGAAGACGGCGGCGGAGGTGGAGGCGGAGGTGGTGGCGGAGGCAGAGGAGGAGGAGGAGGACGAGGCGGAAGAGACGGAGGCGAAGGAAGAACGAGGACTAAGAGTAGGCGGACGATGAAAAGGAGGACGACAGGGAGGAGGACGAGGAAAAAAACAAGGAGGAGGAGGACGAGGAGGAGGACGATGATAAGGAGGAGAAATAGGAGAACGCGGAGGAGGAGGGCGAGGACGGGGAGGAGGAGGACAAGAACAAGGAGGAGGAGGAAGAGGGGGAGGACGGGGAAGAAGAGGACGGAGAGGAGGAGGACGAGGACGGGGAGGAAGACAAAGAGGACTGGGAAGAGGATGGCGAGGACGAAGAGGAGGCGGACGACGGAAAGGAGGACGACGGGGAGGAGGAGGAGGAGGGGGGGATGAGGAGGAAGACGACAAAGATGACGTGGACGAGCAGGAGGAGGACGAGGAGAAAAACAAGGAGGAGGGCGAAAAAGAGGACGTGGATGAGGAGGAGGAGGACGAGGAGAAAAACAAGGAGGAGGGCGAAAAAGAAGACGAGGACGGGGAGGAGAAGGGCGAGGACGGGGAGGGAGAGGACGACTAAGGGGAGGAAGAAGACGAGGACGGGGAGGAGGAGGACGAGGACGGGGAGGAAGAAGACGAGGACGGGGAGGGAGAGGTCGAGGACGGGGAGGGAGAGGTCGAGGACGGGGAGGAGGAGGACGAGGACGGGGAGGAGGAGGACGAGGACGGGGAGGAGGAGGACGAGGACGGGGAGGAGGAGGACGAGGACGGGGAGGAGGAGGACGAGGACGGGGAGGAGGAGGACGAGGACGGGGAGGACGAGGACGGGGAGGAGGAAGACGAGGACGGGGAGGAGGAGGACGAGGACGGGGAGGAGGAAGACGAGGACGGGAAGGAGGAAGACGAGGACGAGGAGGGCGAGGTCGAGGACGGGGAGGGCGAGGACGAGGAGGAGGAGGACGAGGACGGAGAGGAAGAAGACGAGGACATGGAGGATTAGGACGAGGACGGAGAGGAAGAAGACGAGGACGGGGAGGAGGAGGTCGAGGACGGGGAGGATTAGGACGAGGACGGAGAGGAAGAAGACGAGGACGGGGAGGATTAGGACGAGGACGGAGAGGAAGAAGACAAGGACGGGGAGGATTAGGACGAGGAAGGGGAGGAAGAAGATGAGGACGGGGAGGGAGAGGTCGTGGACGGGGAGGGCGAGAACGGGGAGGGAGAGGTCGAGGACGGGGAGGACGAGGACGGGGAGGATTAGGACGAGGACGGAAAGTAGGAGGACGAGGACCGGGAGAAAGAAGACGAGGACGGGGAGAAAGAAGATGATGACGGGGAGGAGGAGGACGGGGGGGAGAATGGCAAGGACGGGGAGGACGATGACGGGAAGGAAGAGGACGAGGACGGGGAGGAGGAGGGAGAGGACTGGGAGGAGGAGGGAGAGGACTGGGAGGAGGAGGGCGGGAACGTGGGGGGGGGGGGGGGGACGGGGAGGAGGAGGGCGAGAACGGGGAGGAGGAGGGCGAGAACGGGGAGGAGGAGGGCGAGAACGGGGAGGAGGAAGGCGAGGACGGGGAGGAGGAGGGCGGGAACGTGGGGGGGGGGGGCGACGGGGAGGAGGATGGCGAGAACGGGGAGGAGGAGGGCGGGAACGAGGGGGGGGGGGGACGGGGAGGAGGAGGGCGAGGACGGGAAGGAGGAGGGCGGGAACGAGGGGGGGGGGGGACGGGGAGGAGAATGGCGAGGACGGGGAGGAGGAGGGCGAGGACGGGGAGGAGGAGGGCGAGGACTGGAAGGAAGAGGGCGAGGACCGGGAGGAGGAGGGCGGGAACGTGGAGGACGATGGATGGATGGATGGAGTTTAAGGGCCTATCAGCCTTGTAGGCTATATAAGGCTAGAACGTTAAGAAACACTTCCACCATGTTATTAGAACTCTCCGCGACAGCGGAGTATAGTACAATTTACCAAACTAGTGACATACAATCAATAAAATCCGAGTCCCACAGCCCAACAGCCAGCAAAGGCAGTGCATAGCCTTCAAACACGAAAAAGCATAATGACGATAGGGCAAAATTTCACATCTCGATGTCCTTGACACCGACAAAGCATTGTGGGATAGGTGGAAGGAGCCCAAATGGCTCATCAGGCTTTAAGGCCATTCAAGGCCACAACATACTTCTACCGAATAAAAATGCAGAATTAAAAGATTACCTCAGATGAGATACGTGGAGAAATATCGAAAACAATTAAGATATAGTACAACTCATAAACGAGAATAATACTCAGAATCTATCAAACATTTTATCACAGCCAGAGGATCTTTAAAAAAGTCAGACAGACTGCTCGACCCACTCTGTAGATGAGCAAGTCGAGGGCACTTGTAATGGTCCCCCATCTGTGAGTTCAGCCAAGCGGATCAAGGGAATGAATAGAGAAGGCAGCGATTGTTATCCAGGCCCATCTGTGAACAAAGCCACTTTGAAGTTAGGGTCACTGGAAGAGAAGGAACAGAGAGGCCAGTTATTGTTATCTAGAGATCCCAGTGCAGGTGCAGACAGCATGGCGTGCCAGACATGAACGAAGCGTCCTGCCACCGTCCTGTGGAGACGCTAGCACAGGGAAGAGTTAATTATGGGAAAATTTGTGACAATTTAGTTGAAATCGCAGCTCTCAGGCGAGGACGGGGAGGACGAGGACGGAGAGGAGGACGAGGACGGGGAGGAAGAGGGCGAGGACGGGGAGGAGGAGGGCGAGGACGGGGAGGAAGAGGGCGAGGACGGGGAGGAAGAGGACGGGGAGGAAGAGTGCGAGGACGGGGAGGGCGATGACGCGGAGGAGGAGGGCGAGAACGGGGAGAAGGAGGGCAAGAACGGAGAGGAGGGCAAGAACGGAGAGGGGGAGGGCGAGAACGGAGAGGGGGAGGGCGAGAACGGGGAGGAAGAGGACGAGGACAGGGAGGGAAAGGACGGGGACAAAGAGGGCGAGGACGGGGAGGAGGAGGGCGAGGACGGGGAGAAGGAGGACGGGGAGGAGGAGGGCGAGGACGGGGAGGAAGAAGACGAGGACGGGGAGGAGGAGGGCGAGGACGGGGAGGAGGAGGACGGGGAGGAGGAGGGCGAGGACGGGGAGGAAGAGGACGGGGAGGAAGAGGACGGGGAGGAAGAGGGCGAGGACGGGGAGGAAGAGGACGGGGAGGAAGAGGGCGAGGACGGGGAGGAAGAGGACGGGGAGGAAGAGGGCGATGACGGGGAGGAAGAGGGCGAGGACGGGGAGGGAAAGGACGGGGAGAAAGAAGACGAGGACGGGGAGGAGAAGGGCGAGGACGGGGAGGAGGAGGACGGGGAGGAGGAGGACGGGGAGGAGGAGGGCGAGGACGGGGAGGAAGAAGACGAGGACGGGGAGGAGGAGGGCGAGGACGGGGAGGAGGAGGGCGAGGTCGGGGAGGAAGAAGACGAGGACGGGGAGGAAGAGGAAGAGGACGGAGAGGAAGAAGACGAGGACGGGGAGGAGGAGGGCGAGGACGGGGAGGAGGAGGACGGGGAGGAGAAGGGCGAGGACGGGGAGGAAGAGGGCGAGGACGGGGAGGGAAAGGACGGGGAGAAAGAAGACGAGGACGGGGAGGAGGAGGACGGGGAGAACGAGGACGGGGAGGAGGAGGACGAGGACAAGGGGGAGGAGGACGAGGAAGGGGAGGAGGAGGGCGAGGAAGGGGAGGAGGAGGACGAGGACGGGGAGGAGGAGGACGAGGACGGGGAGGAGGAGGACGAGGAAGGGGAGGAAGAGGGCGAGGACGGGGAGGAGGAGGACGAGGAAGGGGAGGAAGAGGGCGAGGACGGGGAGGAGGAGGACGAGGACGGGGAGGAGGAGGACGAGGAAGGGGAGGAAGAGGGCGAGGACGGGGAGGAAGAGGGCGAGGACGGGGAGGAAGAGGGCGAGGACGGGTAGGAGGAGGGCGAGGACGGGGAGGAGGAGGGCGAGGACGGGGAGGAGGAGGGTGAGGACGGGGAGGAGGAGGGCGAGGACGGGGAGGAGGAGGGCGAGGACGGGGAGGAAGAGGGTGAGGACGGGGAGGAAGAGGGCGAGGACGGGGAGGAGGAGGGCGAGGACGGGGAGGAAGAGGGCGAGGACGGGGAGGAGGAGGGCGAGGACGGGAGGAAGAGGGCGAGGACGGGGAGTAGGTGGACGGGGATGGGGGGGAAAGAGGACGGGGAGGAGGATGGTGGGGACATGGAGGACGAGGACGGAAGGAAGAGGGTGAGGACGTGGGGGAGGGGGGGGGGGGGGGAGGAGGAGGACAGGGAGGACGAGGACGAGGGGGGGGGGGGGAGGAGGACAGGGAGGACGAGGACGTGGGGGAGGGGGGGGGGGAGGAGGACAGGGAGGACGAGGACGAGGGGGGGGGGAGGAGGATGGCGGGGACGTGGAGGACGAGGACGGGGAGGAAGAGGGCGAGGACGTGGGGGAGGGGGGGCGAGGACGGAGAGAAAGAGGACGAGGACAAGGACAAGGAGGAGTTATCAACCTGTGGTGCTTAAGTGACATACAGGTAAGTATTCCCCCATGTGCCAGGGGCCGCTTGATCAATCCCTTACTGACGCCTCCAGACAAAACCAGGGAGAATTAGGACAGTTCAGAGATGTGCACCAGCACCAGCTTCCCGGCGAGAACTCCAAGCAGAGGCATTTTCGGGGCTGGATCAAGAGTTCATCATAGTATAGTGAGCCAGAAATATCCTTTATGGTGCTCAACGTTATTTCTAGGTGGAGAGAGGCTATATGACTTCTCCCCCTTGCACAGGAAGCAACTCTGGAATTGCGTCGCTTTGACCATGGTTACCGCCAGCGACTGCAGGCGAATCCTCTCATCACTGGACAAGAACCCCAAGTTTGAGAAGAAAACTTTTACAATAGCTGTGTCAATGACAACGCACATCTCCTCTTCACCTCGTCTGCGCATGAGCAAAGCTGCAATGTCCTTGACACCTCGTGCACAATGTCAGCAAGTGGTGATTGTGTCTTTGCAAGATGGCGGTGAATGCTTGAAAGAATTTTCCAAATGCGGGTAGGCCACAAAGCAGGTGTGCAATGGAAACCCGTTCTTCCATGACGGACACAGGCAGTGCAACACAGAACCATGGTGGTGGGTGGAAGGGAAGGGATGGCGAAGTTTAGCATACTGTGGCGCAGCTTTGGGGTGCAGGGGTGTTTCAGGGGGTAGTGGCGGGGATACAGGGTGTAGGGGTGGGTGTGACGGTTCGTTCTTTTTGCCCTAGTAGGAAAATATGTAGAAGCCAGCCATTGCCTCAAATAACAATAGTTATAGAATCAGCCATGCCTTATGTGATGAAGAATGAATTGACACCAGAACATTGATTCTTTCTTGTTTCTTGTCGCT
>JAWQFJ010035102.1:2500-15665 GCA_034096865.1 Theodoxus fluviatilis | reverse complement strand
GTTCATTAAGATTACAATAAGTTCCCTTGTAGTAAGGTAGATGTACTCTGAGGTTACCTATCTTAAATGCTTCGTGAAGGTCCACGGGGCATCTTACTGCCATAACAGTTGACCACAGCTCCATTGTTCAATGAGGGAGGAGGGGTGGAAACATACCAAGTGCCTTGATGGCTATGGCAAACATAACAACGGCAATTAATGGTATTAACAGTCAAACATACCTTTATAGACATAATTGAGCAAACGAGCTGATTAAAAGTACTATGCAATAATACTAATAAAAAATCCAGAAGTGAACCCGAAAGTGTTCTGAAATGTCGATTCTTTAGAGCTTCTGTCAACTTTTTTTGACTAGAATACGAGACTGGTTGATAATTTCCCAAAGTGTATCATTACAGAAATCAAAATATTCATGAAAACTGACAGTAAACCATGTGTGAAAGCACACACACATACACCACGCTTCTCTCTCTCTCTCGAATACACCCAAACAGCGCACACTGTCTCTCTCACCACACCCACACGAGCTGACAAACCACACACAGAGCATAGACACTCTCTCACACACACACAGCCACTACTCTCTCTCTCTCCACACACACACACCACACTCGCACACACATATACCCACACACGCACACACACACACACACACCACTCACATACGAACACGCGACACCCTCACTAACACACACACTCCACCCTCCACACACACACACACACACACACACACACACCCAGCACACACACCACAACACACACACACACACACACACACAACACATGAACACCCTCTCTCCCTCTCACACACACCACACACCACCAAAAAATCACTAACTCACTCACTCTAACCACGCCTCCGTCACTCACATCACTCACACACACCCACACACACACATTCACACGCAAACACTCCCTCTCTCTCCTCTCTCTCTCTCTCTCTCTATCTCTCTCTCTCTCTCCTTTCTTCTGTCTCCTCTCTCCTTCTCTCTTTCTTCTCACACACACACACACACACACACACACACACACACAGCCTGTACACGTCTCCTTATCTACTCCCCTTTCAGCAGCATGCCTGCATAATGATGATGATGATGATGTGATGAGCTAATGACGACGATGAATATTCATTACCGTCGTAATCATGATGATGGCAATATATACCATCATGCCTCAGTAATAGCAATAGTATTCAAGATTATGAATCATCATTTCACATTAATACAAAAAACAATGAGCAAGCAAATAAAAGAGCAGCTAACAACCAATTCATTGATAACGGCAATTATGACCCTTCTGAAAGAGTTTTGCTCTGATTTGCTCATAAGTTTTTTCTTCCTTCTCTTCATAGGCAGATAAAAATTAAACTTCAATTGCTCCAATCGAAATGCATATTGTGATGGCTTCCCGTCTTACCGAGGCAACATTTTACTTACAAACGCATCATGCCCATCATTAGCTGAAGAATAATTCAATCATCATAATTGAGATGACATTTTTGCTTCTCTGTTTGTGTTAAGCCACGTGTTACGGCAGCGCTTGAGAATAACACAAGTGTCAATCTACAACCATCGACGGAAGATGGCTTCTGATAACTACATCAGTGCCCGGTAGTCCCCCACTTTCACTCAAACTGCAACTGCCCAAAGTCGACTCATAACAGTTGGTGATGAGACCGTTCGGTTTTTGCATAAACAGAGAAGTAAGAAAAAAGTTTCAAAATGACTTCATAGGGGAAAGAGTATCACGACGAGTACCTAGACTAGGTGAGGACCATGCCACATTCTCAAGAACATTCTGTGTTGAGACGTCATATGGAACCACGAGGGATCGTCGTCACCCATCATCCTCCAGCACCTCAAAGACTTTTCACAAAGGTGGTCTGCTATTGGAGCCAAATTATTAACAGGACACTTGTGAATGCAAATAACGTGACCTAATCTGTACAGGATCGATCTGTTCCAATGCTACACCATGCTCACGAGCTTCAAAACACCACGTCGGCACAAAGCGGACATTGTAGAAAAAAAGTGTTACTGTGGAACTGTAAAGTGGGACTAAATAGAAATACTAGATGAGTCTTGTTTCTGCCCCCAAAAAGTGCTTGCATCAAAAGGACAACACATCTAAAAGTGCATTGGAATAGGTGACCTATTTAGCTTTGCAATACGAATAAAAAAGGTGAAATTTTCACATGATCTGGCAGCTTTTCCCTCTTTGAGACGCCGGTCAATGACCTATCAAGAAGTTCACCTCCTCTGGCTGTCTGAAAAGCCGAAACTGAGAGTACATGAGCACTACTTGATGATGGGTGGATGATCAGAATAATAGTTACAGTCGTAGTCAATGTTGGCAGTGGTAGGGAATTATGGTGGTAGGAGAGAGGAGGAGGAAAGGATGAGGAGGAGGGTGAGAGGAGGGAGTGATGAGAAGGGGGAGGATTTGAGGACGAGGAGGTGTGTGTGTGTTGTGTGGTTGAGGTGGGGTTCAATGTGGGGTGGGAGAGAGGGTGTGGTGGTGTGGTCATGATGAAGGGTCAAAAAGAAAGTTGATTTTTGATGGGGTAAAGGATTACTGTCCTATCCCTCAGACAGTTGACTACTGACATCAACTACAAAACACCCACCGCATTCCAATGAGGCAAAAACAAAAGAACGATCACTCAGTCAGCAGTGGGGTATCCCTCCGTATCATCTGGTCCCTGTATTACAGTAAAGAGCAAAAAGACCTCATTGCTGTACAGTTCCTGGGAGAGATCATGGGTGTTGAAGTGGGACACTGATCCAAATGAAAAACAAACGCAGTAAACTGTTTGTCTATTTCTTCCTCTCAACAGGATGCACATTGGCTAGTAATTGGGATTTGTAGGACTGTTGCAGGATTGATGCCGGAGTGATGGATGAAGGATGTGAAGGATTGAGTCAGAGTGGAGGAAAAAACCAAGAACCTCCAGTCAAGAAAATTTTCATTTCCTGGTCCGTCTAAAACGATTTCAACTCTGTCGCATTCACTCTATGTGACTTAGCTCTTCAAAACAATGCATTGATTGACAGTTTTGATGATACGATTTGCAAATCGCCTTAACTTGTTCCGGTTTTTGTCGTGAGCAAGTTTTGACCAGTCTGCAAGTACTGTTCCAATTTTTTTGTTGATTTAGACTGCATGCTGAGATACATTGATTTAATTCAGTCTGGTTTGTTCCGAATAATCTTGGCATGAATTTTATTCGGGATTTCTAAGTTTTCCTTTCAAATATGATTAAATGCTGCTCACCTCAACTAACAAGTCTTCACTGACTTTGAAATTTTACCCGTTTATATAACCTGCTACAGTGTATCAACTTTGCAACCACACCATTTTCAATGGGAACGACGTATACAATTTCTTTCCTTCAGCATTCATGCTTTATCCAAATAACCCGAAGGAGACTCTACATATATAATTGCTTGCATCTCCAAACAGCGACAAAAAGAGAAAAGAGAGTTGGACCGATTTATGTGGCTGGAGACAAATTTATCACACCACGAGATTCCAAGCCACTTACGGGTAATCTCAGGATGATGATTGAGTCCTTTAACGGGTTTGATCACTTCTGTCCCGTTAGCAGGAATTTGCCCAAAATGAAATGAAGACAAAAAATCACACAAACGTGGACCAAACGCCATGAATTACCAGGGTGTGCTGGGATGAACACAAAAAGGTTTAGTGCGATAATGCAAGGATTTCACCTAGATCTGATCTACTTCTTCCTCGAAATCAGACTTAAGACCTGCAGTAAAGTTGAACCTTGTTGCATACACCAGAAGGAGCACACACCACCCTTCTCTGTCCGACTAAAATTCATCAACCTGCCTTGATATTAACTGCCAATCCACTTCCCCATGAATACTGCGAGGGTGGGGAGCATATAGAAACTCTGGTCTTGCCTATGCAAAAACTCCCTCCTTTGTTACTATCATTCCGTGAAAGATGAGACTGGTTGAAGAGGGGATTGAGCAGTTTCATGGCCTGCTTACAAATTGAAGGGACTTGACGATGGGTGGGCAACCCAAGAAGCTCTGTCTTGACCTCATGGCCTGCTTACAACTTGAAGACTGACGATGGGTGCAAACCAAACTCTGCTTGCCCTCATGGCCTGCTTACAACTGAAGACTGACGGTGGGTGCAAACCAAAACTCTGCTTGCCCTCATGGCCTGCTTACAACTTGAAGACTGACGGTGGGTGCAAACCAAAACTCTGCTTGCCCTCATGGTCCTGCTTACAACTTGAAGACTGACGTGTGGGTGCGAACCAAAACTCTGCTTGCCCTCATGGCCTGCTTACAACTTGAAGGACTGACGGTGGGTGCAAACCAAAACTCTGCTTGCCCTCATGGCCTGCTTACAACTTGAAGACTGACGTTTGTGCAAACCAAAACTCTGCTTGCCCAAGGAAGCAATGTTGCATTCTCACAGAACCTCCCTTGATTCTATCGTGCTTGAAGATGAAGACAATGCTAATTATAGGGTTACTCCTTCAAGACTCTTCCACTCTATTAATTAGTGGAAATGGGAAAGAAGGCAGATGGGAAGGAGAAAGTCTTGTTACATCTCCCTCTGAAGAACTTTGCAACGTGCACAGATAATATTGTGTGAGAACAGCAACAATCTGACGATTTGTAAAAGACTTCCTACAGAGTGAACACACCAGCTGTTTTCATTCTTCTGCAAGAAACACAGCAAAAACCAATAGTTTGGACAGTTCTCCATCTTTTTCTCCAAACAGAGGACCCTTCAAACTGACGAACCTCCAAACTGAGGACCCTTCAAACTGGTGACTAGGTGTAAATCAAGTTCTTCAGTCATATTCTTTGTATTCACTGCATCAAAATTGAACAATCCTCTTCAATTCCAACGACAATTTCTCTGCTTGGGCTTCACATAAGCAAAGCAGATGAAATGTGTTACATCCGTCTGCTTGAAACAAAGGGCAGGTGACTCCTGAGGAAAAAAGCAAGCTGTCTATATTCACAATGGAACAGACAGTCATTCCTTCATCAAAGTCATTCAGACATCGTCACGGAAATCGTGTCTGAGAATCGCCGCAATGCTGCCACATTAGTTTTGTTGGATTCTGGTCAATTCAGACATCGTCACGGAAATCGTGTCTGAGAATCGCCGTAATGCTGCCACATTAGTTTTGTTGGATTCTGGTGCCAGGTGGAATGAAAAACCTCCATGGATGTCGTGCGCTCTAGAGCAGATTCACTACTTCCTGGCTACTCCACAACTTGGTCCGGGCGTAGGAATGCACACACATGCATTAGGGTACTCAGTTACAGAGGTGAAGTCAAGAAACTTTTGTTTTTTAAGGGGTGAGGAGGTAGAGATAGGGTCATCAGCATCCACTGTACGTTGCCACATTTGTTCAAACCAATACTCAGGCGTGAACCTTCAATCATTTCCCGGGCGATCTCTGTGAGGAGTGCAGCATCTTGTTCAAACAGTAGCATCCTTAGATGTGACTGAACATCACAAAACAAGTCACAAACAGAAGCATCCTTAGATGTGACTGATCATCACAAAACAAGTCACAAGTTTTATTTTTGACTTTTATAAATCCTTGCTATCAATTTGAAACTGAAAGTTCAGGCTTTTCAACTGTACCAAAATTACATTTGTATCTTTATAATTCTGCAAGTTACAACTACCATTTTTGAATTTTTAAAAACTGCAATGAAACATAAAGTTGGAGAAGACTGGTATACAAATATGGCAATTTTGCATGGTCCAGCTTCAAAATCTGTCTATGACTGAATCATTTTCTATCCTGTGATGAGGCTACACAAATACTCCACTACAGGAACAGAACACTCTCTGCAGTAGGTATGATATGCTGGTATGAACTTGCCTTGGGCAAAGGCTGTTGTTATTTGTTGACTCCAGCCAAAAACCAAGGCTACAGCAAAATGTTGTTATGTTGTACTGTTATGTGGGGATTATCTTCAACCGTGGTAAGCTCCTAACATAACAACTGGCATTCTCTGGAGACAGAGATCAAATCCCCTGAAGACGGAGTGTGGCTGCCTTTATGGCGGGGTGTTCAAAAACAGTCACACGCAATCATCTCACCAACTTGGGTGATCCTGGGAGTGTTTAGCCCAGGTACGCAACAACAACAACAACAACAGCTGGTATGAACAGTAGCCAACCGAGGGAAAGGTCTTAGTTGGGCTAAGTGAACCATTTTTGTTTTTACGGCAAACAAAGTATTATTATTATTATTATTATTATCATCTTTTACATTATATGTTGATTTGTTTAGTTTACGAGCAATAGATCAATTCCAGTGGGGTAATAGAGGCAGAAAATGCTACAAGAGAAAATGCACATGGTTTCTCCCAACTGATGTGACACAGCTGTATCTCTGAAATGACTAGTTGGGCTTATGACCCGATCTATGGTGCCCAGTCACTAA
Source organism: Theodoxus fluviatilis (assembly GCA_034096865.1). Classification (NCBI taxonomy): domain Eukaryota; kingdom Metazoa; phylum Mollusca; class Gastropoda; order Cycloneritida; family Neritidae; genus Theodoxus; species Theodoxus fluviatilis. Next base: position 9,205 of record JAWQFJ010035102.1, on the reverse strand, counting down.
AGTCCTTCATTCCAGACAAAGGGTGCAGGCGGAGGGCAAACCTGTGCATCGTGAGGAAAGACTTGCTGCTTGCGGACCCATGATGGAGAGGCCACTTGTAACCGAGGGACACTTAAGGAGCAGAAGTGCTGCCGTGTAAGGTCCATCCACCGTGAATAGAGCTGCTTTTAGAAACATCCTGACAAAAGAACATCAGACTTGCAGATACTTTTCCTTGAGAAAAACTGCTTTTCAGGAACATTCTGAGGACAGAGTATCAGCCCCACAGATACTCTTCCTTGAGAAAAACTGCTTTTCAGGAACATTCTGAGGACAGAGTATCAGCCCCACAGATACTCTTCCTTGAGAAAAACTGCTTTTCAGGAACATTCTGAGGACAGAGTATCAGCCCCACAGATACTCTTCCTTGAGAAAAACTGCTTTTCAGGAACATTCTGAGGACAGAGTATCAGCCCCACAGATACTCTTCCTTGAGAAAAACTGCTTTTCAGGGACATTCTGTTGGTACAACATCTCTCCTGCACAGGCAATGTACAGAGACCATTCTCTTGGGAACATATTGAAAAAAAAGAAGAAGAAAAAGAACATCTGCCTCTATATTTGCATAGAGAACATCCGTCATAAAATTATATTTTGGTGGGGATGTGGGGTGTGGGGGTGTGTGGGGTGTGTGTGTGTTTGTGAAGAGAGAGAAAGTGCTTTTACACAAAGATATTTGTCATTTAAAGATATTTTGGTTTAAAAAAACACCAGCTGTGTACTAATCTATACAGATGCTGAAGAGAGAACATTTCTCTTGTCAAGGAACTTTGAAACAAAAATACTCTGCCATAACTGAACACTTTGCGGAATGATGACCCGATGTTTAGAGACATTTTGATGACAGTTCCATTTAGGAAAATTGCAGGAAAGACCATGCTCTCTTAGAATGATTTGAAGCAAGAATACATATAATGAACTGACAGTTTGTAGAAAGACTACCTGTTGTATGGGACCTTGTGAACCAAGGAAGCACATCTGCCACAAATGGACCCTTTGCAGAGAAGAAATCTGTAGTTGTGGAATATTTTGAAGGAAGAAAAATGGTAATTTTTCTAGACTCTGCCGAAAGGTTTCCAAGCATCCGGCGTGAGTGATGTTGGAGGAGACTACATACAGAACTGGTCCTTCAACATGAGGATCCAGTTTCAATCCCCAAAAATCAAAATCCGTCAATCCCAGTCCGAAAGTTAAACAAACATCAAATGGGTTCTCAAAAACATGTTTTTCTCAACAGTTTCACTTTTTTTCTCGTCCAACTGAAACCAGTTCTAAACATCCCATGAAAAAAAAAGATAAAAAAAATGGAGGAAGGTTTTGCCATGAGTTCCAATTCATGAAGTGTTGTTGTCCCATTTTAGTTTGCGGTAGGAACAGACCAGACATCAAAAGAATCCTCAGATGTTAACACTGCCCTCCTAGGCACACTCCACAACCCCACTTGTACACACACAAGTAAACTCTTTCAAAGAAATCCAGAAGCAAGAGTATCCTTTGATTGCATGCTTTTTGGTGGCCTGGTTTTAAGTCTTCAGTCACCAGTCGTCATTAAGTACCAGAGGGAGGTCCCCATCTCACACCAGAGTACCTTTGCTGTTTTGCCTCATGATCCAGTCCAGATAGATCCATAGTCACCAGCAAACACCATTAAACGGGTTCATGAGTGTGGAGGTCGGATCAATCCACAGTCCCCACTCCCTACCTGCAAGTGACGAGCGTAGGCCCCAAGCATTGAAAACATTCTCACACACGTTTTTCTTCATGGATTTCCATAATCCAATCCAAACAGATTCTCATCCTGGGTCAAATGTTGTGGGAACCACAGGTGAAAATGTCTTTTCCTTTGTTTCATCCACAACTGCCAATCACCTGATTCCAAAGGTCTACATGGACACAGGCCAGACTCATTTCCCCGTTGTCCTTTCACAATCGGTCCCAAGCCACACGCGACACAGTTGTCAGACAGGTCTAGAGACGAATGTGTCCTCTGCTAGCACATGTTTCACATCGCTCATGTTACCAGGTGTCTAATGCTATTTAAATTTTTTCATAGACCCAGAGGCGATACTGACCTCTCACAACAGATTTTTTCAGTCAAGTCATCAAATTCAATAACTATTTGATAAGCCCAGAAATGCTCACACCATCTTCACAGTCCAAGATGATCAGATTCAAGCGCTCCCTGACAGGCCCAGAAACATCCATGCCCTCTCGTTGCAGGCTTGCTGGTCCTGTACCTCAGAGCTTCCTCCATCAGATTCGAGTACTGTTTGACGGGGCCAGAGGGTCGGTCTCTTCGTAGTCCATCTTGTAGTTGAGGTCGTCCAAGGGGTATGAGTGCTCCATGTAGGTGTAAGCGTACGGAGGGGCGGACGGCTCTGGGGGAGGGGGGTGAAAGACCTCCTCTTCTTCCTCGCGCAGGCGCTCTGTGATGCCACACCACAAGTGCTTGCAGCCCTGGTAGGGGAAAAACGAGAGAAGCATTCATGTCAGTCAACACTTCATTGGCACGCAAGTCCATGGTTCAGAGTCAGAATGATAAAGGAGATGAAGATAATGAGTTATAAAGCCCATCAATCATCATAGGCTATGTACATATCAGAATCTTTGACCCCCTTTACACTTCACCGTATCCTTCTGTCAATGGACTACTTGATTGGTCCTTTATAAAAGAGCCCATATCAAACACAGTGAAACTGCACTATATGGCCAGAGCCACATGATGCCCCCCTCATCAGCTAGACCCCTGGCTGCTGGGGTTTCGGGGCCTGCTCCAGTAGCTCAGCCAGGGGCCTGCTCCAGTAGCTCAGCCAGGGGCCTGCTGCAGTAGCTTAGCCAGGGGCCTGCTCCAGTAGCTCAGCCAGGGGCCTGCTCCAGTATCTAAGCCAGGGGCCTGCTCCTGTAGCTCAGCCAGGGGCCTGCTCCAGTAGCTCAGCTAGGGGCTGCTCCAGTAGCTCAGCCAAGGGCCTGCTGCAGTAGCTTAGCCAGGGGCCTGCTCCAGTAGCTCAGCCAGGGGCCTGCTCCAGTAGCTCAGCCAGGGGCCTGCTCCTGTAGCTCAGCCAGGGCCTGCTCCAGTAGCTCAGCCAGGGGCCTGCTCCAGTAGCTCAGCCAGGGGCCTGCTCCAGTAGCTCAGCCAGGGGCCTGCTCCAGTAGCTCAGCCAGGGGTCTGCTCCAGTAGCTCAGCCAGGGGCCTGCTTCAGTAGCTCAGCCAGGGGCCTGCTCCAGTAGCTCAGCCAGGGGCCTGCTCCAGTAGCTCAGCCAGGGGCTGCAACAGTAGCTCAGCCAGGGGCCTGCTCCAGTAGCTCAGCCAGGGGCCTGCTCCTGTAGCTCAGCCAGGGCCTGCTCCAGTAGCTCAGCCAGGGGCCTGCTCCAGTAGCTCAGCCAGGGGCCTGCTCCAGTAGCTCAGTCAGGGGCCTGCTCCAGTATCTAAGCCAGGGGCCTGCTCCTGTAGCTCAGCCAGGGGCCTGCTCCAGTAGCTCAGCCAGGGGCTGCTCCAGTAGCTCAGCCAAGGGCCTGCTGCAGTAGCTTAGCCAGGGGCCTGCTCCAGTAGCTCAGCCAGGGGCCTGCTCCAGCAGCTCAGCCAGGGGCCTGCTCCTGTAGCTCAGCCAGGGCCTGCTCCAGTAGCTCAGCCAGGGGCCTGCTCCAGTAGCTCAGCCAGGGGCCTGCTCCAGTAGCTCAGCCAGGGGCCTGCTCCAGTAGCTCAGCCAGGGGTCTGCTTCAGTAGCTCAGCCAGGGGCCTGCTCCAGTAGCTCAGCCAGGGGCCTGCTTCAGTAGCTCAGCCAGGGGCCTGCTCCAGTAGCTCAGCCAGGGGCCTGCTCCAGTAGCTCAGCCAAGGGCTGCAACAGTAGCTCAGCCAGGGGCCTGCTCCAGTAGCTCAGCCAGGGGCCTGCTCCAGTAGCTCAGCCAGGGGCCTGCTCCAGTAGCTCAGCCAGGGGCCTGCTCCAGTAGCTCAGCCAGGGCCTGCTCCAGTAGCTCAGCCAGGGGCCTGCTCCAGTAGCTCAGCCAGGGGCCTGCTCCAGTAGCTCAGCCAGGGGCCTGCTCCAGTAGCTCAGCCAGGGGCTGCTCCAGTAGCTCAGCCAGGGGCCTGCTCCAGTAGCTCAGCCAGGGGCCTGCTCCAGTAGCTCAGCCAGGGGCCTGCTCCAGTAGCTCAGCCACGGGCCTGCTCCAGTAGCTCAGCCAGGGGCCTGCTCCAGTAGCTCAGCCAGGGGCCTGCTCCAGTAGCTCAGCCAGGGGCCTGCTCCAGTAGCTCAACCAGGGGCCTGCTCCAGTAGCTCAGCCAGGGGCCTGCTCCAGTAGCTCAGCCAGGGGCCTGCTCCAGTAGCTCAGCCAGGGGCCTGCTCCTGTAGCTCAGCCAGGGGCTGCTCCAGTAGCTCAGCCAGGGGCCTGCTCCAGTAGCTCAGCCAGGGGCTTGTTCCAGTAGCTCTTCAGGGGCATGCCCCAGTAGCTCAGGCAGGGGCCTGCTCCAGTAGCTCAGCCAGGGGCCTGCTCCAGTAGCTCAGCCAGGGGCCTACTCCAGTAGCTCAGCCAGGGGCCTGCTCCAGTAGCTCAGCCAGGGGCCTGCTCCAGTAACTCAGCCAGGGGCCTGCTCCAGCAGCTCAGCCAGGGGCCTGCTCCAGTAGCTCAGCCAGGGGCCTGCTCCAGCAGCTCAGCCAGGGGCCTGCTCCAGCAGCTCAGCCAGGGGCCTGCTCCAGTAGCTCAGCCAGGGGCCTGCTCCAGTAGCTCAGCCAGGGGCCTGTTCCAGTAGCTCAGCCAGGGGCCTGCTCCTGTAGCTCAGCTAGGGGCTGCTCCAGTAGCTCAGCCAGGGGCCTGCTCCAGTAGCTCAGCCAGGGCCTGCTCCAGTAGCTCAGCCAGGGGCTTGTTCCAGTAGCTCTTCAGGGGCATGCCCCAGTAGCTCAGGCAGGGGCCTGCTCCAGTAGCTCAGCCAGGGGCCTGCTCCAGTAGCTCAGCCAGGGGCCTACTCCAGTAGCTCAGCCAGGGGCCTGCTCCAGTAACTCAGCCAGGGGCCTGCTCCAGTAACTCAGCCAGGGGCCTGCTCCAGCAGCTCAGCCAGGGGCCTGCTCCAGTAGCTCAGCCAGGGGCCTGCTCCAGCAGCTCAGCCAGGGGCCTGCTCCAGTAGCTCAGCCAGGGGCTGCTCCAGTAGCTCAGCCAGGGGCCTGCTCCAGCAGCTCAGCCAGGGGCGGCCCACGGCAGCCAAAGAGGCTGCCAGGGGGCATTAATACAGGGTCTCATCATTAGACCCAACCTTGTGTTCAAACCACTGTAGAAAATAAAGCCCAACCCAAGAGCAACACTACACCACATCCAACCCTGAGAGAACATAACTGCTGGTATCTACCACTCTAAGTCTAACAGAAACATCAACACCAAGCACTCACCCACCATTTCATCTGGAAAGACAGACTCTCCATGAAACAAAGATCAAATTAGATGCACACAGTCATCTACCACCACCATCTCTATTTCAAGAGAGAGCACCCTTACCACCAGCTGTTGATTCACAGCTGCATCCAGGCCTAATCACACCATGGGTGCGTTGCTTACGCTAGGAACCTTGCAAGATCTTGCAAGGAATAGGCCGGTGTCAACAAGTCTCAATATGACGAAAGCAGATGTGAAGGCAGTCAACTGTTTGACACCGGCCTATTTTGTGCAAACTAGGCAGGCTGAAGCAACGTGCCCCAAGGTGTGCCTTCACTGTCCTCACAGGTTCCCAGATGAACTCCTGGGTGGAGTAGGTAGAGGCAATGCAGCGCTCCAGTACTCACCCGGGAGCGCTTGCAGAGGCTTAGGACCATGGCGTGAATAAGTCCAGCCAGCACGCCCAGGAAGGGGAGAGCAGCGATGACCCAGCTCAGAATGTTGCAGATCCAGGGATGGACGTACTCATGATACTCGATGCGGCTGTCCTTGGTTTTCATGAAGACGTAGAACTCGATTCCCTGGATGTATGATAACCACGCTGATTATAATGGCGACAAGAACAGCAGTGACACCTAGAGAGCGCTCGGAGAGCGCCAACGTCCGCCAAGGCAGCCACAGCGGTAGAGGTATCACAGCATCTCCTCCATGGCCTGTGTAATTCAGGCAGCATGTTCTGCTGGCCAGGCCTGATGCTACAAAGTTTAGTTCATTTTAGCATCTGCTAGCGGTCTCTGGGTGTGGAATGCATACGCTGGCTTGCAGCACATGTTGACCTACAGCCTCAGTGATGAAAAATCTCTTTATGGTTTTTAATTCAAAAATGAGAGAACATCTAACCTCCAACATTTAATGGAATGCTCCTTGGATGAGTTATATTGCCAAAAAAGGAACGAACTAACTCATGTACAGAAAAATATAACTGCCTTGGTGGAGTTAACAACAAAAGTAACAACAACAGTAACAACAACAGTAACAACAACAGTAACAACAACAGTCACAACAACAGTCACAACAACAGTCACAACAACAGTTACAACAACAGTCACAACAACAGTCACAACAACAGTAACAACAACAGTTACAACAACAGTAACAACAACAGTAACAACAACAGTAACAACAACAGTAAACAACAACAGAGCAACAGTTATTTGAAAAGATTTCCAGGACAAATATGAATCATAATGAGAATAGTAATGATGTGCAAATTACAATATCAACAGCGGCAGCAACAACAAACTAGCA
>JAWQFJ010035101.1:12500-23127 GCA_034096865.1 Theodoxus fluviatilis | reverse complement strand
TAAGAGGGGAGAGCAAGCAGAGACTGACAGAGTTAAACGGTAGAGAGCTTTAAAACTCTGTACGAAGCGAGCCTCTGCTGTACTGTGTGCAGAGTGAAGTTGCTAGCGATCGAGTACTATAATTGCTGTTGGCTGATTTTCACCACTGTATCGATCAGTGCGTGAATACAGTTTATCGGAAAACGACCCCCAGTGTCTGTCACTTTGACTTCCTAGCGCAAGCCAAGAGAACCCCCTACATCAGGATTTTGCAGAGAAGAGTGCAACAAAAATATGGAAGTTAAAGGTTACATTTTACTGTCAGTAGGTAGTGGCTATGCTGCAAACAAGGGGCGCTATAAAATAAACAATTCTAAGTGGTGCAATCACCAGGGGTTAGGGTCACACAGCAGTATAAGAGTAGAAAATGTTTCGTGTACATATACATGTAGATGTGTAGTTTCATAAACGAACTGTCTGCATTTATTTTGATTCGTGATAAAACTGGTCGTATCAGTTTGGATTTGTCCTGAAGCACTCACGGAATACATTACAGTGGGTTTTGATTCATTTGTACCATTACAAAGCCTTTGATCTAATGGCTGACCTTACGACCTCTGACCTCTGTGTCTGCGTGTGACGTCACAGTGCCATATTTGGCGATGGACTCGGCCTCCCAGCTGCTGTACTTCGTGGACGCGCTGCAGATACAGCTGACAGTTGTCTCCCTTCGCACCGGCAGGCGGCGCACCCTGATTCGGGATCGACGCATGCGCCCTGAGAGTGTGGCCTTGAACCCGGCTCGAGGGTAGGTCACGGTCATTTGGTAGCAAGCTTACCCTTCGTCCCGTTGCACTCTGCTTCATCTTTGCTACGATGTAGCAGGCTCAGAAGTTTCGATTGGTCAGTTTCTTTAATTACTTAAAAAACACGTTACTATTAAAAGTAGAGGGTATTGGATGCCCTCTTTGGATACATGAATCCCCAAAATGATTTCACATTCAATTATATCCCTCTTGATCGAGTAGACAACTTCATAAAAGTATTTGGGTCGAAAATCCATTAATAACAAAAGGGGGATAACATCACCAGTCATAAATGAAGGTCAAGGGAATCCCAAAATGTGTGTCGTCTGCTACGTCGTTACACGCACGGGTGTAAATGCCGACGTTTACTACATATGTCAATCCAAGACATACAATCCACTCAGCCATGGTGATGAGAGCACGAAAACGTTCATTTCTTCGAAATTTGACAGCAATCGGCACGTTTGCCCCTTCCATTGTATGTAAACTCCATGGTTCGAAGCATGTTTACCGTGCAAGTCCGTGGAGTGACTTCCAATTAGTTTTGTTTAGTACGAGCCAATCAAATGCGGCTACGAGTTCTGTAGTTTCATCGTTGCTAGGCACAGCAAGTGGCGCACTCTAGTGTGAAGCAGTTAGAGCGCCTTCTGAGACGCTCTAGCTGCTGCGCGACCTTGACAGGAATGATTTTCGACCCTAATGCTTTTATTAAGTCGTTTCTTCGATCAAGAGGGATACGTTTGAGTGTTTAATAATTTTGGGGATTCGTGTATTGAAAGAGGGCCTCCAAAACCCTATACTTTTAATGATAATGTGCTTTTAAAGTTATAAATAAAACCAACCAATCAAAACTCTTGAGGCTGCTACATCGTAGCAGAGACGAAGCAGAGTGCAACGGAACGCAGGGATAGACACATACTTTTCTACGCTGTTTCGCCACTGCATGCATTTCTCCGTGTTCTAGCGGTGTGGTGTGGACTATTGCAACCTCGCCACTGCATGCATTTCTTCGTGTTCTAGCGGTGTGGTGTGGACTATTGCAACCTCGCCACTGCATGCATTTCTCCGTGTTCTAGCGGTGTGGTGTGGACTATTGCAACCTCGCCACTGCATGCATTTCTTCGTGTTCTAGCGGTGTGGTGTGGACTATTGCAACCTCGCCACTGCATGCATTTCTCCGTGTTCTAGCGGTGTGGTGTGGACTATTGCAACCTCGCCACTGCATGCATTTCTCCGTGTTCTAGCGGTGTGGTGTGGACTATTGCAACCTCGCCACTGCATGCATTTCTTCGTGTTCTAGCGGTGTGGTGTGGACTATTGCAACCTCGCCACTGCATGCATTTCTTCGTGTTCTAGCGGTGTGGTGTGGACTATTGCAACCTCGCCACTGCATGCATTTCTTCGTGTTCTAGCGGTGTGGTGTGGACTATTGCAACCTCGCCGCTGTATCATGAGCTCTAATGCGCAGTATTCGCTCATCCCTGCCCACCATCCCCACCCCCACCCCTTGTGTCTGTGTGTCTGTCTGTCTGTCTGTGTGTCTGTGTCTGTGTGTGTGTCTGTGTGTCTGTGTGTGTGTCTGCGTGTCTGTCTGTCTGTGTGTGTGTCTGTCTGTGTGTCTGTGTGTCTGTCTGTCTGTCTGTCTGTCTGTCTGTCTGTGTGTCTGTGTCTGTGTGTGTGTGTCTGTGTGTGTGTCTGCGTGTCTGTCTATCTGTGTGTGTGTCTGCCTGTGTGTCTGTGTGTCTGTGTGTCTGTCTGTCTGTGTGTCTGTGTGTCTGTGTGTCTGTGTCTGTCTGTGTGTGTGTGTGTGTGTCTGTGTGTCTGTGTGTCTGTCTGTCTGTGCGTGTGTGTCTGTGTGTCTGTCTGTGTGTCTGTCTGTGTGTCTGTCTGTCTGTGTGTCTGTGTGTCTGTGTGTCTGTCTGTGTGTCTGTCTGTGTGTCTGTCTGTCTGTCTGTCTGTCTGTCTGTCTGTCTGTCTGTCTGTCTGTCTGTCTGTCTGTCTGTCTGTCTGTCTGTCTGTCTGTGTCTGTCTGTCTGTCTGTCTATATCTGTTGTGTGTGTGTGTGTGTGTGTGTTGTGACTGTGCGTGTGTCTGTCTATGTGTGTGTGTGTGTCTGTGTCGGTTGTCTGTCTGCTGTGGTCTGTCTGTCTGTCTGTCAGTCTGTATGTCTGTCTGTGTGTCGTGTGTCGTGTGTGTGTGTGTGTGTGTCTGTCTGTGTGTCTGTGTGTGTGTGTCTGTGTGTCTGTCTGTCTGTGTGTCTGTGTGTCTGTGTCTGTGTGTCTGTCTGTGTGTCTGTCTGTGTGTCTGTGTGTGTGTGTGTGTGTCTGTCTGTGTGTCTGTATGTCTGTGTGTGTGTGTGTGTGTGTGTGTGTGTGTGTGTGTGTGTGTCTGTGTGTCTGTCTGTCTGTGTGTGTGTGTGTGTGTGTGTGTGTGTGTGTGTATGTCTGTGTGTGTGTGTGTGTCTGTGTGTGTGTGTGTCTGTGTGTGTGTGTGTGTGTGTCTGTGTGTGTGTGTGTGCGTGTGTCTGTGTGTGTGCGCGCGTGTGTGTGTGTGTGCGTGTGTCTGTGTGTGTGTGCGCGCGTGTGTGTGTGTGCGTGTGTGTGTGTGTGTGTGTGCGTGTGTGTGTGTGTGTGTGTGTGTGTGTGTGCGCGCGTGTACCCCTACACACACACCCCTCCTCTGAGCTTTGCGTCCTAGCTTTCTTGCGGACTTCCCGAACCCTGCCCCCCCCCCCCCCCCCCCCCCCCCTCTCCACTTCGCTGCAACTCCTTGTATCGTTCTGTCTTGAACTTTCGTCGTCTCACCTAGCTTTCACCTCGAATCTATCTCCCTCCCACCAAGCCGTTCCTCATCCCCACCCCTCACCCCGACACCTCGATCCAATCCCTCACCCCCACAGCTCGATCCAATCCCTCACCCCCACACCTCGATCCAACCCCTCACCCCCACACCTCGATCCAACCCCTCACCCCCACACCTCGATCCAATCCCTCACCCTCACACCTCGATCCAATCCCTCACCCCCACAGCTCGATCCAATCCCTCACCCCCACAGCTCGATCCAACCCCTCACCCCCACAGCTCGATCCAACCACTCACCCCCACAGCTCGATCCAACCCCTCACCCCCACAGCTCGATCCAACCCCTCACCCCCACAGCTCGATCCAACCCTCACCCCCACAGCTCGATCCAATCAATCACCCCCACAGCTCGATCCAATCAATCACCCCCACAGCTCGATCCAATCAATCACCCCCACAGCTCGATCTAATCAATCACCCCCACAGCTCGATCTAATCAATCACCCCCACAGCTCGATACCAGCCTTGACCCCACTCCTTACCCCTGACTCCCACCTCCCCTTCCATTCCTCTTGTTTTCCATCATGCACTGCGCCTGTGTCATCCATTGCGTCGCTGTTGCCAGGGAGATGTACGTCGTTGGTCGTCACCATGACAACGGATCGTATTCCCAGGGCGCCATCTTCGTGGCCGACATGGATGCTACTCGACTGCGCCCCCTGTTGACAGGCCTGGGTCGCCCCACTCGCATCACCTTCCGCAACAACAGTGAGTCCCCTGTATCCCTCCATAACAGCAGTCCCTGTATCCCTCCACAACAGCAGTCCCTGTATCCCTCCACAACAGCAGTACCTGTATCCCTCCACAACAACAGTGAGGCCCCTGTATCCCTCCACAACAGCAGTCCCTGTATCCTTCTGCAACAGCAGTACCTGTATCCCTCCACAACAACAGTGAGTCCCTGTATCCCTCCACAACAGCAGTGAGTCCCCTGTATCCCTCCACAACAACAGTCCCTGTATCCCTCCACAACAGCAGTCCCCTGTATCCCTCCACAACAACAGTGAGTCCCTGTATCCATCCACAACAGCAGTCCCCTGTATCCCTCCACAACAACAGTGAGTCTCTGTATCCCTCCACAACAACAGTGAGTCCCTGTATCCCTCCACAACAGCAGTCCTTGTATCCCTCCACAACAACAGTGAGTCCCTGTATCCCTTCACAACAGCAGTCCCCTGTATCCCTCCATAACAACAGTGAGTCACTGTATCCCTCCACAACAACACTGAGTCCCTGAATCCCCCCACAACAGCAGTCCCCTGTATCCCTCCACAACAACAGTCCCTGAATCCCCCCACAACAGCAGTCCCTGTATCCCTCCACAACAGCAGTCCCTGTATCCCTACACAACAACAGTCCCTGTATCCCTCCACAACAACAGTCCCGGTATCCCTACACAACAACAGTGAGTCCCGGTATCCCTACACAACAATAGTGAGTCCTTGTATCCCTCCACAACAACATTGAGTCCCTGTATCCCTCCACAACAACAGTCCCTGTATCCCTCCACAACAACATTGAGTCCCTGTATCCCTCCACAACAACATTGAGTCCCTGTATCCCTCCACAACAACATTGAGTCCCTGTATCCCTCCACAACAACATTGAGTCCCTGTATCCCTCCACAACAACATTGAGTCCTTGTATCCCTCCGCAACAACATTGAGTCCCTGTATCCCTCCACAACAACATTGAGTCCCTGTATCCCTCCACAACAACATTGAGTCCCTGCATCCCTCCACAACAGCAGTTCCTGTATCCTTCCACAACGACAAAGAGTCCCTGTATCCCTCCACAACAACAGTGAGTCCCTGTATCCCTCCACAACAACAGTGAGTCCCTGTATCCCTCCACAACAACAGTGAGTCCCTGTATCCCTCCACAACAACAGTGAGTCCCTGTATCCCTCCACAACAACAGTGAGTCCCTGTATCCCTCCACAACAACAGCAGTCCCTGTATCCCTCCACAACAACAGTCCCTGTATCCCTCCACAACAACAGTCCCTGTATCCCTCCACAACAACAGTCCCTGTATCCCTCCACAACAACAGTCCCTGTATCCCTCCACAACAACAGTCCCGGTATCCCTACACAACAACAGCAGTCCCTGCATCCCTCCACAACAACAGTCCCTGTATCCCTCCACAACAACAGTCCCGGTATCCCTACACAACAACAATGAGCCCCTGTATCCCTCCACAACAGCAGTCCTTGTATCCCTCCACAACAACAGTGAGTCTCCTGTGTCCCTGCGCAACAACAGTGAGTCCCCTGTATCCCTCCACAACAGCAGTCCCCTGTATCCCTCCACAACAACAGTAAGTCCCTGTATCTCTTCGCAACAACAGTCCCTGTATCCCTCCACAACAACATTGAGTCCCTGTATCCCTCCACAACAACAGTCCCTGTATCCTTCCGCAGCAACAGTGAGTCCCCTGTATTCCTCCACAACAGCAGTCCCTGTATCCCTCCAGAACAACAGTGAGTCCCCTGTATCCCTCCACAACAACAGTGATTCCCTGTATCCCTTCACAACAACATTGAGTCCCTGTATCCCTCCACAACAGCAGTCCCTGTATCCCTCCACAAAAGCATTGAGTCCCCTGTATCCCTCCACAACAACAGTGAGTCCCTGTATCCCTCCACAACAACAGTGAGCCCCTGTATCTCTCCACAACAACAGTGAGTCCCATGTATCTCTCAACAACAGCATTGAGTCCCTGTATCCCTCCGCATCAACAGCGAGTCCCTACAACCCTCCACAACAACAGTGAGTCCCTGTATCCCTCCACAACAACAGTGAGTCCCTGTATCCCTCCACAACAACAGTGAGTCCCTGTATCCCTCCACAACAACAGTGAGTCCCCTGTATCCCTCCACAACAACAGTGAGTCCCTGTATCCCTCCACAACAACAGTCCCTGTATCCCTCCACAACAACATTGAGTCCCTGTATCCCTCCACAACAACAGAGTCCCTGTATCCCTCCACAACAACAGTGAGTCCCTGTATCCCTCCACAACAACAGTGAGTCCCTGTATCCCTCCACAACAGCATTGAGTCCCTGTATCCCTCCACAACAACAGTCCCTGTATCCCTCCACAACAACAGTCCCTGTATCCCTCCACAACAACAGTCCCTGTATCCCTCCACAACAACATTGAGTCCCTGTATCCCTCCACAACAGCAGTCCCTGTATCCCTCCACAACAACATTGAGTCCCTGTATCCCTCCACAACAGCAGTGAGTCCCTGTATCCCTCCACAACAACAGTACGTTGCCTGTATCCCTCCACAACAACAGTACGTTGCCTGTATCCCTCCGCAACAGCAGTCCCTGTATCCCTCCACAACAACAGTCCCTGTATCCCTCCACAACAACAGTGAGTCCCTGTATCCCTCCACAACAACAGTGAGTCCCTGTATCCCTCCACAACAACAGTGAGTCCCTGTATCCCTCCACAACAGCAGTGAGTCCCTGTATCCCTCCACAACAACAGTGAGTCCCTGTATCCCTCCACAACAACAGTGAGTCCCTGTATCCCTCCACAACAACAGTGAGTCCCCTGTATCCCTGCACAACAGCAGTCCCTGTATCCCTCCACAACAACATTGAGTCCCTGTATCCCTCCACAACAACATTGAGTCCCCTGTATCCCTCCACAACAACAGTCCCTGTATCCCTCCACAAAAACATTGAGTCCCTGTATCCCTACATATTAATATTGAGTCCCTGTATCATTTCACAACAACATGGAGTCCCTGTATCCCTCCACAACAACAGTCCCTCTAACCCTCCACAACAACTGTTCCTGTATCCCTCCACAACAACATTGAGTCCCTGTATCCCTCCACAACAACATTGAGTCCCTGTATCCCTCCACAACAACATTGAGTCCCTGTATCCCTCCACAACAACAGTCCCTGTATCCTTCCACAACAACAGTCCCTGTATCCCTCCACAACAACAGTCCCTGTATCTTTCCGCAACAACAGTGAGTCCCCTGTATCCTTCCGCAACAACAGCAGTCCCCTTTATCCTTCTGCAACAACAGTGAGTCCCTGTATCCCTCCACAACAACAGTATCTGTATCCCTCCACAACAACAGTGAGTCCCTGTATCCCTCCACAACAACAGTATCTGTATCCCTCCACAACCACAGTGAGTCCCTGTATCCCTCCACAACAACAGTATCTGTATCCCTCCACAACAACAGTGAGTCCCTGTATCCCTCCACAACCACAGTGAGTCCCTGTATCCCTCCACAACAACAGTGAGTCCATGTATCCCTCCACAACAGCAGTCCCCTATATCCCTCCACAACCACAGTGAGTCCCTGTATCCCTCCACAACAACAGTAAGTCCCTGTATCCCTCCACAACCACAGTGAGTCCCTGTATCCCTCCACAACCACAGTGAGTCCCTGTATCCCTCCACAACCACAGTGAGTCCCTGTATCCCTCCACAACAACATTGAGTCCCTGTATCCCTCCACAACAACAGTGAGCCCCTGTATCCTTTCGCAACAACAGTGAGTCCCTGTATCCCTTCGCAACAACAAAGAGTCCCCTGTATCCCTCCGCAACGACAGTGAGTCCCTGTATCCCTTCGCAACAACAGTGAGTCCCTGTAACCCTCCACAACAACAAAGAGTCCCCTGTATCCCTCCACAACAACAGTGAGTCCCCTGTATCCCTCCACAACAACAGTGAGTCCCCTGTATCCCTCCACAACAACAGTGAGTCCCCTGTATCCCTCCGCAACAACAGTGAGTCACTATATCCCTCCGCAACGACAGTGAGTCCCTATATCCCTCCGCAACAACAGCAGTCCCTGTATCCCTCCACAACAACAGTGAGTCCCTGTATCCCTTCGCAACAACAAAGAGTCCCCTGTATCCCTCCGCAACGACAGTGAGTCCCTGTATCCCTTCGCAACAACAGTGAGTCCCTGTAACCCTCCACAACAACAAAGAGTCCCCTGTATCCCTCCACAACAACAGTGAGTCCCCTGTATCCCTCCACAACAACAGTGAGTCCCCTGTATCCCTCCACAACAACAGTGAGTCCCCTGTATCCCTCCGCAACAACAGTGAGTCACTATATCCCTACGCAACGACAGTGAGTCCCTATATCCCTCCGCAACAACAGCAGTCCCTGTATCCCTCCACAACAACATAGAGTCCCTGTATCCCTCCACAACACCAGTAAGTCCCTGTATCTCTCCACAACGACACTGAGTCCCTGTATCCCTCCACAACAGCAGTCCCTGTATCCCTCCACAACAACAGTCCCTGTATCCCTCCACAACAACAGTCCCTGCATCCTTCCGCAACAACAGTGAGTCCCCTGTATCCTTCCGCAACAACAGTGAGTCCCTGTATCCCTCCGCAACAACAGTATCCCTGTATCCCTCCACAACAACAGTGAGTCCCTGTATCCTTCCGCAACAACAGTGAGTCCCTGTATCCCTCCGCAAAAACAGTGAGTCCCTCTATCCCTCCGCAACAACAGTCAGTCCCCTGTATTCTTCCACAACAACAGTGAGTCCCCTGTATCCCTCCACAACAACAGTGAGTCCCCTGTATCCCTCGACAACAACAGTGAGTCCCCTGTATCCCTCCACTGCAACAGTGAGTCACTATATCCCTCCGCAACGACAGTGAGTCCCTGTATCCCTCCACAACAACAGTGAGTCCCTGTATCCCTCCACAACAACAGTGAGTCCCTGTATCCCTCCACAACAGCATGCCCTGTATCCCTCCACAACAACAGTCCCTGTATCCCTCCACAACACCAGCAGTCCCTGTATCCCTCCACAACAACAGTCCCTGTATCCCTCCACAACAGCATGCCCTGTATCCCTCCACAACACCAGCAGTCCCTGTATCCCTCCACAACAACATTGAGTCCCTGTATCCCTCCACAACAGCAGTCCCTGTATCCCTCCACAACAACAGTCCCTGTATCCCTCCACAACAACAGTGAGTCCCCTGTATCCCTCCACAACAACATTGAGTCCCTGTATCTCTCCACAACAACAGTCCCTGTATCCTTCCACAACAACATTGAGTCCCTGTATCCCTCCACAACAGTAAGTCCCTGTATCTCTTCACAACGACATTGAGCCCCTGTATCCCTCCACAACAACATTGAGTCCCTGTATCCCTCCACAACAGTAAGTCCCTGTATCTCTCCACAACAACAGTGAGTCCCTGTATCTCTCCACAACAACAGTCCCTGTATCCTTCCACAACAACATTGAGTCCCTGTATCCCTCCACAACAGTAAGTCCCTGTATCTCTCCACAACGACATTGAGCCCCTGTATCTCTCCACAACGACATTGAGTCCCTGTATCCCTCCACAACAGTAAGTCCCTGTATCTCTCCACAACAACATTGAGTCCCTGTATCCCTCCACAACAGTAAGTCCCTGAATCTCTCCACAACGACATTGAATCCCTGTATCCATCCACGACAACAGTTGGTCCCCTGTATCCCTCCACAACAACAGTGAGTCCCTGTATCCCTCCACAACAACAGTCCCTGTATCCCTCCGCAACAACAGTGAGTCCCCTGTATCCTTCCGCAACAACAGTGAATCCCTGTATCTCTCCACAACAACAGTGAGTCCCTGTATCCTTCTGCAACAACTGTCCCCTTATCCCTACACAACCACATTGAGTCTCTGTATCCTTCCGCAACAACAGTGAGTCCCTGTATCACTCCACAACAACAGTGAGTCCATGTATCCCTCCTCAACAGCATTGAGTCCCCTGTATTCCTCCACAACAACAGTCCCTGTATCCTTCCACAACAGCAGTCCCCTGTATCCCTCCACAACAGCAGTCCCCTGTATCCCTCCACAACAGCAGTCCCCTGTATCCCTCCACAACAACAGTGAGTCCCTGTATCCCTCCGCAACGACAGTCAGTCCCCTGTATCCCTCCACAACAACAGTGAGTCCCCTGTATCCCTCC